>CM073134.1:55213518-55461018 GCA_037039145.1 Fundulus diaphanus
GCATACTTGTCTGTTTTATGCGTCCTACATTCAAGGTAATAAGTAAGTGGGAGTCGCCTGACTGGGTAAAACGAACTGGGTCCACCGAGGGTGTTTCACCGTAGACGGGACACGGTGAAACAATAACAAAATGGTGTTTCCGCCCGGTCCCAAAGGACGACGTACCACCTTCCGTTTTTCCGGTCAGGTCGTCATTCCGGAAGGAAAACACACAACGTGCGGCCGCACAAAAAGGTAAGGAGATTTCATTTATCTCCTAGTGTCTTTTCCTTCCTGGAAGGGCCGATCTTTTTGCATTCCTAAAGGCAGAGAAACGTTTAAGGATAATTGTTTGCAAACGTGTCGTGTTGGCTGCAGGTCGCAGCGGTGAAAGTCCGGTCAGTAAAATTGTTTGCAAACGTGTCGTGTTGGCTGCAGGTCGCAGCGGTGAAAGTCCGGTCAGTAAAATTGTTTGCAAACGTGTCGTGTTGGCTGCAGGTCGCAGCGGTGAAAGTCCGGTCAGTAAAATTGTTTGCAAACGTGTCGTGTCGGCTGCAGGTCGCAGCGGTGAAAGTCCGGTCGGTTAAGGACTTGGGATTTGCGTGCAGGTCACAGCGGTGAAAGTCCGGGAGATCCTGGCCAGGTCTCTGAAAATACTGTGAGCCTTGAGAACAGTGGGTCTCACTAACAAGCACGCCGTTACGCGTGGCTTCTGAAACATTGTGTAAGCCTAGAAATGCGGGTTTAGAGCCCCTTATTTTTCGCGGGGACGAACATAAAATCGTTCATCTTCACGGAAATATAAAAGTTGCCTTTTCGAAAAACGTGCGCGTATGAGTTGGCTTTGGTTTAGAGTTGCAAGCCATTGGATTTTTGGGTCCTCTTAAAGAACTTTAAGAGTTGCTAAACCAAATATATCTGCAAAAGATAAGTAAAAGAGTACGTACTGAGTTAACTAAAGATTGGCCAGAGAGACTGCTTGGATCCGCGGATATTGAGTGTGTCTGTGTGTGTGTGTGTGTGCAAATGGGTCTTTGTGTGTAAGTGAGGCTACAGATCGATGTATTTGTGTTTTGTTTTGTTTTGGGGGGTTTTGGCACGGGGTGTGTTCAAAGTGCAACCAGTTGGTCGGGGCAGTTGGATTAAAAAGAAAAAGAAAAGCGAAAGTTTTTAATAAAATAAAAAATAAAAAGGAAACGGAAACGGAACTAAAAGGGCGTTGCACCGGGGAAGCGTTTACGTGGGGACCGACTAGGACTTCCGTTGTGGATAAGATTGTTCGTAACTATTAAATGCGACGTATAACTTTCAAAAAGGGGTAAGCGTCCAGGTGTCTGCGAGACACAGAGTTGTATCCTTGCGGGACTGAAGCGTAAAACCGCGTGTGGACGAAACATCGGGGGGTCGTAACCAGCGCACGCTCTCCACCTTTTAAACTAAGCGGGAACTTAATGCGTTGAAAACATCTTTCGGCGTTGACGTTTAAAAATTATGAAAAACATAGAACTATTTAAGATGGTGAAAAAGCAGGCCTGCGTGTGTTTGTTTGTCTGAATGTCGTCAGTTTCTATGTATCTGTATATATGTAACTGTATGTAACTGTACGTATGTATGTGTCGTTTGTAACTAAACGTTCTTCTGTGTGAATTAATTAATTCGGTTAAAATTATTGTTCATGGTTTCAAGATGATCATTTGTTTTGGGAGAACTGCAGCTCCGTAATTCAAATGACATTTTTAAGCATGGACTAGGTTAACAAAAAGGTAAAAGTAAAAGAGAGATTTAAATAACAAAGTTTGTTTTTTTTAACATTAAATATCTGGTCAAATTAAATTGTTACACTGAGATATGCTAACGTGTCTTAAACAGAAAATATCCCAGGGCTGTAGGAAATACTTGGGACTGGGGATAAAGTTTTTTAGTTTGGAGCTTAATTATGCATTACAGCAAACAGAGGCGTTGGGGTGTATTCAGTTATGCTATTAGATTGCGTTTGGCTTGTGTTTGTCAATGAATTCATGACAGCTGAAATAATAACAGAGTAAAAGCTTTTATATTGTAATTTTGGAACATTAATAAAATGGCAAACAGCATATGGGGAGCATATGGGAGAATGTTTGGGAGAAATGGAACCGGATGGGATATGTTTAAGGGGAGATTTTTAACTAAGGATTTTACAGCTGCCTAAAAAGAAGAATTTAAGAGCATTAAGATATACATGATTTTTGATTTAAATAGATGAGACAAACTGTGCTTTAAACAAACTGTATGGGACTAAATATGGTTGCTTTTCTAAGGGTTCTGTATTAATTTATTTTATTTCTTTTTACTGGGGATTTGAATGCAGCTAATGAGAAATTTTGAGAAGTGTCAAGATATCACAAGGCCACATTAAGCATGCCATCAGTTACAAAAGCATCTGATGTTATTGGTTATGCTGAGCTGAGGCAAGCCTCAGAGGGTCAGTTTAACCTGAAGCAGGACAAAAGATATGATAAACAAATCTGACCATGATGTAAACATCTGAATGTTATGGCAAGGCTGGGTCTGTGTGTTCTGGCCTGGGGGCACGAAAACTATGTCAGAGGAAAAAAAATAAAATAAAGCCAGCTTGTGAAGGGATTCTACTTCTAATCTCTTTGTTTTTGGGTAGCTTTCTCAATGTGCTGAATTATGGGGAAAACTCTTATCATGTATAGAAAAACACTAGAAGCTCAAAAGCCTGAAAGAGAAAATGGTTGCTTTAAAGTTTCACCCTTGACCATTTAAGATTGAAAAGCATTAATAACTAAGTTTGCATGATCGAAAGAGCTAGAAAGAAATCAAAAGAATGCTATAAGATATTGGAACACACATAATGCACTCTTTGGGAGACTTTTTACTTTCGGGTTTTTATTGTTTTGTGTATTTTGATTATTTCTTTGTTAAATGATTCCTTTGCTTTAATTTTTGCATCACCAGTGACAAAAAAGTGACAATATTCAAGGTTGGCAGATAATTTAAGAAGAGGAGAAGTTTTAATACAAAATGATGAAAGTAAAGGAACGAGAGATTCCTACCTCCCCTGGACCAACCAAGAACTTAGACACATCACGTTAAGAACCAAGACACTAGAAAGACCAGGTTTTCTTTTGTCACCTAATACACTAACAGAATTGTTTTTCTCTGAGTTACTTCTTTCAGATGATGTGAGATGAAACTGTAAAGCCACCTTGTTCCGACAGAAGACTCTGGAAAGTGAGCTCTTTCAGGCCGTATGGTAAGAAGTCATGATCTAAAATGGACGTGCAGGGATTGACAAAAGTGACTTAATTATGCTAAGTTTAACAAACTTGTGACAGGTAATATTGAGACCTTCTAGGCAAGGCAAATTTATTTATAAAGTACAATTCAGTATTCAGTATCCTTCTAGAGGTAAGAAGGTGGCTTTGGAAATTGTTCATGTACCTCTTCCCACTGTTCCCCTCTCCACTGACTCACATTAACATTTATATCCTGTTTTCTGCTTTTTCTTGCAAGGAAACCTGGTCATATATAATTGGAATGTGCTAACGGAGAGATTTTAGTCTCTTTTTAGGCATTCTCGGAGACAAGTTAGTGCCAAGCGGTGCCACAGTGGTCCAGGGGACGGAGAAGGGGGTGATGTACTTGACTCCTGCCTAATCCAGTTTTTAATCAAATTTTGGAAAAAAAAATCGGTAATTTTTGCAGAAGTTGCATAGAGGTTTAATGGGGAATGTGATGCTACAAAGTTAAGAGAAATGTTTTTTATCAATGAACTTACACAAAGAGGTTGAACTGTCTGTAAAATATTTTGCTTGGATAAATTTTTAAGGGATCAAGATCTGGGGTAAAGGTGAAGAACTTCATGAATAATTCTGTTTTAGAGGGAACGATGTGGTTGATTTTGTTTTGAGACAGTTTTCTTGTAATTTTTGTTTTGATTTTTTTCTTTTCAACTTATTTACACTACACTACGGATGAAGATGGACAATTCTTGTATTGGACAATTTGATTTTGGACAAACTCCATATTGGCAAAATGCTGGCAGAATTCCTTGTGGTTTCAGACACAACGATTGGAGAAAGAAGATTCATGGACAATGCTCGTCCTGGAACGATGTTGTGGTACTGAACTGAGACATGAGGACTGAAAATGGAGAACTAATTGCGGGGCCAAAGACAGAGGCATCGGAAAACCTTCAATGGACCACAACACGAAACAAAGATGAGTTGGCAGACACCCCTTCTGCATTTCACATCAGATTTTCCTGCACATAATTAAAACACAAAACACACATTAGAAACATACACATTGGCGGAGGCGCTTAGAAAAAACTTTCTGATTAAAAGCAATCAAGATTATTATTAAACCCCTAGGATGTTAATTGTTTTAAGTCAGAGCTGTTATTAGCGAGCGATAAGAGGGTCAAACGCATTCGGACAAGTGGTACTGGTCTGGAAAAAAAGCTGGTAGAGATTTTGGGCCACTGATAAGAAGGATTTTCTTTTACTTTTCTAACAAAGTTTTTATTTAAATCATTTAAAATACATATAGATATGTTTTGGAATTTTATTAACCCCTCAGGGGGTTTTTGAATAAGATTCAAAGAGGCACCTTTAAGATACAACAAGCTTCATAAAATACATCATGCATGAGAAGAAATAGGGGGGAACCGGTAAAAGACATCCATTTTGCACCAAAATATTAAGTTACGGTATGAGAGCATAGAGCAGCTTAAGTAATTATGCTAAACCTAAGAGGTTTGACAATTTATATTGGAGATTACAGTAAGGGGATTACATAGAGGGGCCGTTTAAACGTAAAAGGAAAGTGGATAAGAACAATGTATGCTATTACATCAATGGGCGATAATTATGATCATGGAAAAACTAGTGGGCGGAAAAAATTAAAGTAGGCATTACAGCAACAGTTAATAGCATAAACGAATGAACGAACGAGTGAGCAAGCTAATATTTCAATATAAGCAGAATAAACTCTAAACCTTTTAACCTTGTTCAAGCGAAGGAGAAATTGTGAGCACAACATTTACTGGGTATCTTAAAGTAAGCAGAGGCGCAACTAAGAAATTAATTATTAGGATGTAAAGCAATACAAAGGTTAAGGACTTGAATGGATAAAACTGCAAGTTTAGAATAATGCCTTATTCTAATAAATAACTTGGGTAAATTAGGGATTAAAGCACCAGTGTAAATAGTTTGGAATTGTACGCAGTTACCTAAAAGGTGTGAGGAGACTTAACATCTCTCTGTTTGAACACAAAATAGCACAATAGTTGTTCTTTAACTAGATGTTAAAACATCCAGAAGGGAAAAAACACATAAACAGAGTTTAGCCAACTATTAACCTTGAGGTCTTTTAGACCAGGATAATCTAACGATTATCCTCTTGCGTACATACAGAAAAGAAATCGGGTCAATTAGATTAATTAGACGTTTGGTATCTGGTCAGGACAGCAGAAGCGACTCCTGGTCACAAGATGATGATAAGAGTATAACAGCTTGACAATGATATCAATGCATGAAGGTCGGCTCTGAGGAACATCAGAGCTGCAATGGCACCCGACAGTGAAACTCCTGCTGTGCTATAAAACATCTTGAACAGGACTATGCACGACTGCTTTGCTTCACAGGTGATGGAATTCAACTACAAGGTTTCAGGAACATGACATGGAGAGGTTGGCGTTCAGGAAACGCACCTAGAACACACTCTTGGACTCTTAACGACAGAACATTTGAAAATGGGGATTCAACAATATGCAACTTGGGGTTAATGGGCTCGAAAGCGGGACACTTAAGAGGAGATAAACTGAAAGCCTGGGCTTACGACGAGAGACATTTCACAGACAGGGGGTTTGGACACCCAGGAATAGCTGCTGTGGTTTGAAAATGTCAAAGATTTGTCGCAGGTGGTGGAGTGTTTCGATGTCCCAGGCGCTTGGAACCAGGTTGGACCAAGGAGACAACGTCGTGTTCCCACAGGGATTAACTGTAACCTAACACTGACTGTGAACGTTTTGTTTTTGGGTTTGCTGGGGTTGCCAAAAGGTGCATCGGAGATGATTTTCTCTATCCTGACCAGGTTCACACTTAAAATGTAAAGAAAAAAAGTATAGATGCCAAAACAAATACGGACACACAGAAGTGTTTACACAAAGAATTCCACTATTCGTCAATTTAAGGTGCAGATACTAAGGCTAAACAAAGAATTAGAAGAAGGGCAAAACTTAAAGCTGATCATTTACCAATGGGTGGTCAATATTTAAGAGGGTTTAAAGGAACTGCACAATTTCTTCAATGATCACAACAGACAGTGATTGATGAAACAAACAAGCAAATTCTAGAATGGGAATTTTTAATCTGCTGGGACAAGACGGTGTAAACATAAAATACGGATTTATAGATCACTGGGTGATATAAGTTAACAAAACACAGATCCTAAATTTGGACAAACTGTAGAAAAAGCAACAGTAGTAATAATGGATAAATGACAAGGAAAGAAAATCACTTAGAGTAATGTCTGCTTAAAGTTTTTCAAGGGTAAACTAAACGCATGAGAGCAAGAACAAGATACTTGTTAAAGGGTTGATTTACTTGGGGATAAATTATGCTTGGAACTAATGTTGAAAGACTGAAAAAGGTTTAAAGACCTAGAGCGGTATGGAGCTTCTTACATGGTATGGGGGCGATGTGTTTAATAAGCAACAATGAGTTACTGCTCACAGCATACTACAGTTTAAAGGTTTGTTTCAAACAAAATTTAAACAGGGGGACATAAAATGCAACCAGGGTTGCTTACAAAAGCAATCAGTTAAAACAAGCAGAAAAAAAAAAAAAAAAAAAAGAAATAAGGAAAGTTAATCGGGTTAGAATTGCTCTTCGCTTTGGATGATTGGTTTGATCCACGTCAAGCTGAAAATGATTCACAGAACTATTTCCTGTCTCCGCCCTGGGCTACACCCACTTCCTGAATGGCAGCCAATTACGACTTTGTGTGCGCTTGGGCATGCACAGTCTTCCTTTCTCTTAGCTGAGCTTTTCAAAATAAGACAAGAAGTACATAGGGCTGCTTCTGATTAATATCACAACATTATTCTGCAAATATATATAGTAGAGCTTTCTTTTACAAAGTTAAGGGTTTTTCTGTTGGACTTTTTAGAAAAATGTGAAGTATTTTAGGGCTGGTTCAGTAAGAAGTTTCTGAAAGGTTTTAATACAATTCCCTGTGTGCTAGATAAGTTGAGATGAACCTTGTCACAGTAGCCATGAAACATATGATGATAAATTTCTATTGCAGAGATCTTTTCGACTGTTGGACAATTGTAAGGTGAGACACACATGGGAAAGAATTATAGAGAAATGCGGCTGCAGATAACGTTGAACTTTCAGATTTCTCTTTTATATAAGAGTAATGCAAGATCTAATGATTACAGTAAGGGAGGTTAAGCTAAGAGCATAATAATTGTGAACGGAAATATCTGGATGTGAAAGTGTTTGAAGAAGGTAAATGTAAAAACGATTGGGAGTCTTGATAAGAACACTAATTACACCTTGTTTCTGTTATCCAACAGTAAACAAGGCTTGGTGTCTGCCAACCATCTCAACAGAGCATTTTCTTGGGGATAAAATGCTTATTGCCTGAAAAAGGACAGGACTCTCATTACCATCCAACTAAATCGTTTTTGTCCATGCGGAGGAACCAAGAAGAGGACTGGGGATGAAGAAGCCAGAGAACTCTGATTCCTTATTCTTCAACGGGAGGAGTTGCCTGAAGAGACCCTAAGCGCGATTAGATTATTTTCTGCCTTGTGCCTGAATGGCCTGAAGGCTTCCTTAACTTTACGTTATTGACGTACAGACTCTTTTTATATCACAAACCTGATTTTTTCCTTTCTCTTCTCCACTGACTTCCATCACCATGTTTGATTTTATGTGTTATGATGTTTATACTGTGATGTTGCATTATGTTGATCACTATGGCTTTATGACTAAGAATGAAAACTCTCTGTTACAGACACACACACCAAGACCTACAGTTCTTGCAATCTTTTTGCTTTGTTATATAGAGAACCAGGATCTGATGGCTATCACAGATCCATAAATTACTTGGTAAGGCTAATTTTTAGATTCAATACAGGGTGTCTTCTCGCTCAGATTGGCCCAGAGTGGGATTCCCCTAGACTGGGCTCTATCGGGTTTTTTACCATTTCTTAGAGAGATGGGGTTTTCCTGCTTAAGGCTCAGCCTGCCCTCTGATGCCCCCTACTGGTACTCTTGGATTTGTGAGGTGTGAAGGTGATGGATCGTTGTCCATAGGAATGGAGAGTGGAGGACCGAGTAGGAGGTTTCTTGGGGTGGGGGTAGAGTAGACGAATTTGGCCTTGATTAAGGTACATCTTTAGCTTATCTGGTCTAAAGTAAACTTAAAATAATGTGCGCATAGGAACCTAAAACAGGCCTAGCTCAAATAGTTGAACCCTAAATTGTAGTTAAAATGCTTGGACTGTGGTGTTGAGTAAAAAATGCTGAATTATGAAGTATTCATGCTGATTGATGCCAAGATGTTACCATTGTGGTTTGTCCGGCCCATTCCTTGGAACTGTTTTCGTTGTGATGTGCCTTTGGGGCACACCAACAGGGGGGGCTAACGGACAACTGGACTGTTTTTACAAAGTGCCTTTCGGGCACACCAGCAGAGATTGTGTAACCCCAGAGACTGAGCCGCACTATCGACTGCCATGGAGATCACAGATGGATGGACTCTGGAAGCCGGAAGCTGACGGGCGTGGATTGCTTGGACTGGACGGAATGACCGACTGTTCTGGGAGAGAGACAGACTGAGAGCTGTCGTTCCACTGGTTGATCATCTTTGGTGATGTGCCATAATGACACATCATCAGGGGGTCTGTTAGGATATCAACAAGGTCAAGTGGAACGAGCTGTTTATCCAGGCACATATCTATCAGATACCACCCCGGAGGTGACACAGCCTCCCTGCTGATGTCACAGTTTGGATGTGTACCGCCCTTGTATGGGTGTGTCCCGAGATCCCTTTATAATGTTTGTGTGATGAGCACTCGGGGCCTCCTGCCGATCAGGGGCCCATCAGCGCTGGTGTGACTGTAACTATTTCTCTGTCTTTACATAGATAAAATATAACTAAAAGCATACTTGTCTGTTTTATGCGTCCTACATTCAAGGTAATAAGTAAGTGGGAGTCGCCTGACTGGGTAAAACGAACTGGGTCCACCGAGGGTGTTTCACCGTAGACGGGACACGGTGAAACAATAACAACCTGTATCTCTCTGCCTAATTTTAGAAAAATCACATTCTAATCAAAAATATAAACGATATCTGTTCATCTTACTTGTGAAAAGTTATTCCTCGAGCCCTGACGTAAATAGTCCCTCGATTTAAACAAAAATGAGCCGCACAGTGCTGAGCCATCATTAGTGTGTTCATCTTGAATCAGCAGGTTAGGGTAGCAAGTCGACCGCCCCAAGATGGCGGCCGTAATTCCTGCGCAGCGACAGTCAATGCGGGGTCTACTCTTATATTATGTCTATGCATATCGCCACCTACTGTACATGAGTGTGTAGCAACATTACTTTACATCTATTAAATTCTATTTTTTAATTTTGTATTCTGAAGATAAATAAATAAAGCTTTCCTTAATCTATAAATATCCTTTATATTTCCTTAATTTCCCAATAATCCTTTAAGACTCCATTCTTGACCTGTCCTTTCAACTATTCTTCTCAATATCTCCCTTTCAGGTTCATATGTTTTACAGTTCATCAATACGTGTTCTACATTTTCTGTCTCTCCACATCCTTCACATTTATCATTATTTTTCCTCCCTATTAAATATAAATTGTCATTTAAATAGGTATGACCTACTCTTAATCTGATCATTATTATTTGCACCTCTGCATCATAACCATAGACATAATACAAAGAGTAGACCCCGCATCGACCGGTTTCGCTGACGAGATTTAGGGTCGACATCTTGGGGCGGTCGACAGCTCAGAGACCCATTCTTCGTACGTCGCTAACTCAGTTAGCTGGATTTGATTGATGACGATTTGGGCACATGTTGCTATGACAGCAAGTCCAGGATGAGTTTCGAAGAACCAAACAATCCAAGATCATGCCAAATCGTCAACAATCATATCCAGCTAACTGAGTTAGCGACGTACGAAGAACGGGCCCCTGATGTCAATAGTCCGTCGATGCAAACAAAAATATGCCGCACAATGCTGAGGCATCCTTGTCTGTTCACCCTAAACCAGCAGATTAGGGCAGCAGGCCAACCGCCCCAAGATGGCGGTAACTACGACTCTTCTTCTTCTTCGTGTGGGAGGAGTGTGAGTGAAGGAGCGGAAGAGAGAGCGAGTGAGAAAATCTGTTTGAGTGGTTTTTCTTATTTTTTTCTGTCCTTTTTCACTGGGTGAGTGTAAATATTGTGTATATAGTTGTTTTACTTTGGTTGTTAGGGTTTTTTGGTGGGGTTTGGTGGCCGTCGGGTTTTGCCCGGCGGCAGGTCGGCGTCTTGAACGCCATGGTGGTGGGTGGTGGTTCTGGCGTCTTCTCCGCGCTGACACGGAGGAACGGCATCAAGGTGGGTGCCGGGTCTCCGTGCAGCGTGGAGGACGTTTGTTTGGCGGTGGGTGAGGTTATTGGTCATGGTTCCATCAAGTCCGCGGCCCGCATGAACGGAGCCGCGGTGTTGTTTGTTGAGAGGGTTGAGCAGGCGAACCTGTTGGTCGAGTCGGGCATTTCTGTGAACGGCTCGTTCCTTCAGGTGTCGCTGCTCACGCAGCCCGCTACCAGGGTGATTTTGTCAAATGTCCCTCCGTTCTTTAGCGACGAGTTTCTCGTTAAAGAGCTCTCTCGTCACGGAAAGGTGGTTTCCCCCGTTAAAAAGATTCTGTCGGGGTGTAAATCACCTTTGTTGAAGCATGTTGTCTCCCACCGGAGACAACTCTTCATGATAGACCCTTTTCACATGACGTCACTCAACTTCCGTTTTGAAGCGGAGCAGGGTATCTTTACTTCCGGCTACATGCTTTTACATAGAAAATTCGGGAGGTGAAGAGGTGTTTCACTGATAATCAGCGCGATTTCATAAGGTAAGACTGAGACCACAATGTGTCGCATTGACTATCTTTATTTTCCTTAGTATTGGTAGCAATCATTGCTGTTATATAGATGCTTTGATCGGGACAGTAACATGTAGATCAAAGCTAACATGCAGCAGCTTGTTAGCTTACCTTACCAAACTTTTACCTATCAGTAATCAGTGTGATTTCATTAAGTAAGACTGAGAGCACAATATTAAATGTGTCTTATTGACTATCTTTATTTTCCTTAGTATTTGTAGCGATCATTGCTGTTATATAGATGCTTTGATTGGGACAGTAACATGAAGATCAAAGCTAACATGCAGCAGCTTGTTAGCTTACTTTACCTGTCATTAATCTCATGTAGATGTTATAAAATGATTACTGTAGCTTTGCTATTATAGAAATAAATCTTGTTCACGGAGTGAAAAAAGAGACATTTATCTGCTACATTGTTCCCCTTACTTGATTATGGTGACGTGTTATATATAATTGCAGTCACTGAATTAAAAAGATCTTATTCCATTTGAATCTTTTTGTTCATTCCTAAAAAAAATTACCGTGGGTCTATTGGACAGTACTTCTGTTTCTGAATTTTCTGTGTATTATAATGAATTTTCTTCATAATATTATTTGCACTTATATTAATGCACTTTTTTTTTTAGTGTTTGTGCAAAATACTGTATATTTTAAGTAGAAGCCTGAAATTGTTTTATTATACTGTATTAATGACATGTGCTGCTGACCTCTTAGTCAGATCAACCTTTAAAAAAGAGATCTTAATCTCAATGGGAGTTTATCTGGTTAAATAAAGGTTTTAAAAAGTATTATAATTAATCTATTTTTTCTCCCCTTGTGTCCATCTCTCAGCAGCATCATATCCACCAAGCATGGCACAATCACAGAGAAACTGCTACTGCAGTGTCCCACAGAAGAGACGAGGGGCCAAATTTTAAAATCCTTCGCAGCAGGACTTACGCCTGCAGTCAGCACTTCTCTTCCGAGGACACCTATGTTTCTGCAAGTGGTCTTTAACAAATTAAACATCTTTCTTTCTTATAATTGAGTTATAAGTTTATTTAGCTATTCCCAAGATAATTTCAGTGGCTCACCACGTAAATTTTTATTAGAGCTGTCAAAATCAATTTGTTAATGAAAGGAAATTAATCTCAGAAATTAATTAATTTCTGCACATACAAATGGTTTTTAAAAATACTCACCTGTACACTGTGATCGCACACCGTCTCTTTCTCCTGCATTGTTTACATTTCAATTGTTTACTGTTAAATCACTGCTGCACTTTATCCTGTAATTTACTGTAATTCTCAAGCTGTATGCAAACGGAATTTCGTTCTGTACGCACTCTGTGCATACATAATGACAAATAAAGTTGTCTAAGTCTAATTTGTCTATGGATGAACCCAGAACCACACACACGGGACTTAAAATGAAAGTCTTTATTGAAGGTTTGATGGGATGGAGGGTGATGTAACCAGCGACGTAGAACTGCACGGGAACAGGGTGATGGTGTTGGCAGGAGCTGACGGCCCGGAGAGAGACTTCTTGGAACCAGGAACAGGCAGCACGGTCCACAGCTCGGAAGAGAATTGACAGTTCAGGGAAGAACCCACCAGAGCTCGGCAGCAGGCTCTTCTGTAAGGCAGAGGGGAACCGGAGCAAGGCAGCAGGATAAACAGGACAGGTAAAAGGTAAAATGGACAGAGCTGCTATGAAGTATCTATGTAATAAATAACTAAAATATATGAAGTGTGATGTCTGAAGTTTTTTAAAATCCATGTTTATTTGGTCAGTTCCTGAAAAATAACAGTATAGGACACAAGGGGTTTGCCCCGACAGCAGCATAATCCATAAATACTATAGTGAACTGATTATTAGTGTGCATGCAGTGTGCATTCAACATTATTGACAGCGTCTTTCTCAGTCTATGATGTCCTAAACTATCACAGTTTTAACAGGAATGGGCAGAATTATTTTATTAATTGAGGCTCCAAATGTACTGACGAGACTGAGAAACACACTGAACCCACAGAGGAATTTTGAGGGATACTGCAAAGTCTGCAACCTCAGTAAAATACTACACAAAAAAAAAAAGAAAAACCTGTAGGGAATGAGGCTCCTCATTTTTATTCATAGAGCTGTGACAGCGTGCTCCAACTGTGACCAAGTGGCCAAAAGCATTGTTCCAAAACAAAGTATGAAAAGGCTCAACATTATACATTAACTATATCCCTGGTGAGACTCATTGGCTAAAAGCTGTGAAACCGATAAGCTGATATAGCAATAAAGCTAGCGTAGCAATATAATGGAGAAATAGAAAACTAATAAATGACAAAAGTCCTGTTGGTAGCTTTGCTATCATTATCCTAGCATCTATGCTAACAACAGAGCTAAGAAGACAAAGCTCTTACCTTCATAATCGAAAAGGTATTGTTCCACAAAGAACTTGTCATCTTTGTCGAGTTTGGAGGCTGGTGTGGTCGAAAGCTTTTGTGCCAGTCTGTGCACGTCTCCCAAGCGAAATTTGGGTAGATTGGTGAGGGACTGTGTGAATTCCCTATGTAAAAACACTGCTCGCGGAGAAAGCGGAAGTAAAGATACCCTGCTTCACCGCAGAACGGAAGTTGCATGACGTCACTGTGAAAAGGGTCTATTCTGAACAAACGTGACGAGGAGCTAAACCTGCGTTTCCGGGTGAGAGTGGACGAATTGGACTATGTCTTGTTCGCCACCTCATCCGGCATGAAGTGCTTCGGCTGTGGACAGGAGGGACATTTGATAAAATCGTGCCCAAACAGAGCCGGGTCGGTTCCGTCGGGCTCCGCGGAGCAGCAGCCTGCACCAGCCGGGGAGCAGGTGGGTGTGTCCGGTGAGGCTGGAGTACCTGCCGCAGTGGAGGAGTGTGACGCTGCGGGGAACTCCAGCGTAGCTGCGGAGGAAGCCGTGGCGTCAGCTCCGGTCACTGGAGACCAGCAGAGGAGTTTAGTGGAGAAAAGCACTGTGGACAAAACATCTGATCCACAAAAGAGTGATTGCGTGGTGAGTGAGGGCTGCACGGTGGTGTATGGTGGTGGGGAAACTTGTGTGACTGGTGAGGAGGTGGAGAATCAGGGTGAGATGGAGCAGGATGGTGTGTGTGAAGAGCAGGAGGAGGAGACTGGTGGTGAGGTGACTGGTGTGTGTGGAGATCAGGGAGGGAAAGGTGAGGTGGTGGCAGGTGGCGGGGAGGTGAGTGTGGAGGAGCCTGTGGTGGCTCCTGTGGAGGAGAAAGGCGAGGGGGCGCAGTTGATGGAACAGGAGGCGTCTATAAATTTAAAAAGGCGCAGTAAGAGGAAAAATGTGATGACTGCTGTTCAGACCAGTAAGCAGGTCAGCAAGCTGACCACAGAAAGAAAGGATGTGTCAGACAGCAGCGACAGTGAGGGTGAGCTGTCTGACAGCAGTGAGGTGTCTCTGTCCCAGGGTAGCAGTGCAGAGGCACGTTATCCTGTAGAATCTTTTAATAATTTTCTCCAAGAAACAAAAGGATTAAGAGGGATAAAAGTAGAAAAATATCTTCCCAATTTAAAAATATTTTATTTTTCTTCGAGATATTATATCAGAAGAAAAGAAGAGTCTGGGTTTTCTGATCAGGAGGTTTTTAGACTAAAGAAAATTATGGGAAAAGTGAGAAAACAGTTTTGAATAGAATGATGAGCACTAACTTCTTCTTATTATTTTTATTGTGCATATTTTATTGTGGTGTTGGTTTTAGCCTTTTACCCAACATGGATAATTTTAAAATAGCTTCTTTAAACGTTAATGGAGCTAGAGAGGCTTATAAACGCACCATGATTTATGAAATAGCAAAACAGAAAAGAATCAGTGTTTTATTTTTACAAGAGACGCACAGTGATATTAGCAATGAAGCAGACTGGTGTAAGGAATGGAAGGGAGAAGCTTTTTTTAGCCACGGCACCTCCCAGAGTTCTGGGGTGGGCCTCCTCTTTTCCTCAGCTTTCACCCCGAACTCTTTTAATGTAGAAAGTATCGTCCAGGGAAGGTGTCTTTTAGAAAAAGCTCTGTTTGACCATTTTGACCATGTGGGTCTGATGATTATGTTTTTTTAGGTGGGGATTTTAATTGTACAGAAAACGAATTGTTAGACCGGAATCACAAAGAGCCTCACCAAGCTTCCCAGCAAGCCCTGCAGCAGCTGGTCTCGTCTCACGGCCTGGTGGACGTGTGGAGGAGGATGCACACAGGCACCAGACAGTACACTTGGTCCCACAGTAAAGAAAACCGCCTCTCTTTAGCACGTATTGATCGTTTTTATTGTTTTAAATATCATTTTAATGTGTTTAAAACATGTCAGATTTTACCAGTAGCTTTTACAGACCACTCTTTGCTTTTAGGGAATGTTTTTATCACAAACATTTTACCTAAAAGCGCCTACATGACTTCCGGCGGCGCCCTTGGCGGCAGCAGCCGAACACAGCTCCTGTACCAACTCGCGGACTTTTTGCATAAAAATGCCGCCAAACTCGCTGGAAACCACTCATCTACCCAGCCGATCAGTACTTGACCGCGAGCGCCTGTTGGAGTTACGGTCAAGTTGTGTTTTTGGACTTTTAAATACCACGCTCGACTGCTTACGTGACTGTGGCGTCCTACGGAGACCAGCCCCGGAGGCCTGTGAAGCAGCGGCCTCGACGAGCAGCTCACGCCGGTGGAGAGCGACGCGAAAGCGGTGTAGCCGGCCGAAGAAGCGCAGTTGCCGAGGAGGCTTAGCAGCGAGGCTAAAGGCTAACCCATTCAGACCGCCGCTACCATCCATCTGGCTTTCCAACGTTCGCTCACTGGACAACAAAATGGACCATTTACAACTCGAGCTCTCTGCAAAGAGGGAGTTTAGAGACTGCTGCGCTCTCATTCTGACCGAAACATGGCTCACCTCATCAATCCCGGACAACGCCGTTAGCCTGGAGGGGCTCGCTACTTTCCGCGCCGACAGACAAACAGAACTCTGCGGTAAGTCCCGAGGTGGAGGACTCTGCGTTTACATCAATAACACCTGGTGTAAAAATGCTAGATTAGTCACAAGTTTCTGCTCTCCGGACATTGAGCTTCTGACTGTTAGCTGCAGACCATTTTATCTGCCTAGAGAGTTCACTGTTGTTATCATCGCAGCGGTTTACGTCCCTCCCAGCGCTAATACTAAAGATGCTATGGGTGTTCTCTATCGGACTATCTCTGAGCTGCAATCTGCACACACAGAGGGTGTTTTAATCATTGCTGGGGATTTTAACCAGGCAAATATGAAAACTGTTCTCCCTCATTTTTACCAACACGTGGATTTTGCAACTCGGGGAGAGAACACTCTAGACTTAGTCTACACAAATATAAAAGGAGCATTCAGAGCAGCCCCCCGCCCCCACCTGGGCTCTTCAGATCACCTTTCCGCGATGCTATTCCCAGCATACAGGCCCCTGCTGATCAGAGCAAAACCAACAGCGAGGCAGGTGAGGGTGTGGACTGAGGGAGCAGTGGAGGCGCTCCAGGACTGTTTTGAGTGCTCTGACTGGAACATGTTCAAAGCTGCTGCAACTTATGAGGACAAGATCAACATTGATGAGTACGCCATGACTGTGTCAGCCTACATCAACAAATGCATTGAGGACGTCAGCACCACCAAGACCATCATCACCCAAGCCAACCAACGACCCTGGATTACTGCGGAGGTCCGTCAAGCGCTAAAAGCACGGAACTCAGCCTTCAAGTCTGGTGACAAGGAGGCACTGAGGACAGCGAGAGCCAACCTGAACCGTGCCATCAGGTTAGCTAAGCGGAACCACAGTCAGAAAATCCAGGAGCTTTTCCATGACGCCAGCAACACCAGGAGCATGTGGAAAGGCATCCGGGCGATCACTGAATACAACACCCCCTCCCCCCCGGTGGGTGAAGTTGATGCTGACTTCCTCAATGGACTAAATAACTTCTTTGGGAGGTTTGAGGCACTAAACAGCACACCAGCAGTGAAGGCTGTTCCCCATCAGGAAGAGGAGGTCCTCTGCCTTGACACCGCCGACGTGTGGAAGACTCTGAGGAGAGTCAACCCGCGGAAGGCCCCAGGCCCCGACAACATACCTGGGCAGGTTCTCAAGGAGTGTGCAGGTCAGCTGGCTGGTGTCCTCACAGACATTTTTAACACCTCGCTGGACCAGGCCATAGTGCCGGCATGCTTCAAGTCTGCCTCCATCGTTCCGGTGCCAAAGAAGCCTCAGGTCACCTGTTTCAGCGACTGCCGGCCTGTTGCACTGACTCCCATCATGATGAAGTGCTTTGAAAGGCTGGTAAAGGAACACATCGTCTCCAGTCTCCCCCCAACACTCGACCCGTTCCAGTTTGCCTACCGACGGAACCGCTCCACTGAGGACGCCATCTCCTCCGCTCTTCACCTGAGCCTGGCACACCTGGAGGAGAAGAACACGCACGTGCGGATGCTGTTCCTGGACTTCAGTTCAGCGTTCAACACCATCATCCCACAACATCTGGTGGGAAAACTGGAGCATCTGGGCTTCAACACACCCCTACGAAACTGGCTGCTAGACTTCCTCACCAACAGACCTCAGTCAGTCCGGGTCGGACAGAACACCTCTGATGTCATCACCCTCAGCACGGGCTCCCCTCAGGGCTGCGTCCTGAGCCCCCTGCTGTTCACCCTGATGACACACGACTGCGTCCCCAGGTCCACCACCAATCACATCGTGAAGTTTGCAGACGACACAACGGTGGTGGGCCTGATCAGAGACGACAACGACCAGGACTACAGAGAGGAGGTGGAGCAGCTGGTGGGCTGGTGCAGAGACAACAGCCTGATCCTGAACGTGGAGAAGACGAAGGAGATCATCGTCGACTTCAGGAAAAACCGGCCTCACCATGCTCCACTGCTCATCAACAACTCAACGGTGGAGGTGGTCAGCAGCACCAAGTTCCTGGGGGTGCACATCACGGACAACCTCACCTGGACTGTGAACACCACGTCACTGGTGAAGAGGGCACAAAAGCGACTGTACTTTCTGCGGAGGATGAGGAGAGCCCACCTGCCCCCGCCCATCCTCACGACCTTCTACAGAAGCACCATAGAGAGTATTCTGACCAGCTGTCTCTCTGTGTGGTGTGGAGGCTGCAGTGCCTCCGACTGGAAGAACGTGAGGAGAGTGGTGAGGACAGCAGAAGGGATCATCGGGGCTCCTCTTCCCTCCATTAAAGACATTTCATCGCAGCGCTGTGTGTCTCGAGCCCGTAACATCCTCAGGGACCCCTCACACCCCCACCATAGACTATTCTCCCTGCTGCCCTCTGGAAAGAGGTTCCGCAGCATCCGCTGCAGGTCCACTAGGTTCTGCAAAAGCTTCTTCCCTGCTGCCATCAGACTGTTGAACTGCTGAACTGCTGAAGTATAAAAACTGTGTACCACACTCGACTCGCTGATTTGCACATTTGCACATTGTATTGTATCCTGCAAAATTGCTGCTGCACCTTACCGGGAAACGTACTGCAAAACTGTGTACTGTGTACAATGCAACTGTCTACTTTTAAATCACTGCTGCACCTTACTGCATATTTGTTTACATTTGTTTTACATTGTTTACATTTCAACTGCCTACTGTTCACTGCTGCACTTTATCCGGAAGTCAATTGAAACTTATCCTGTAAGTGACTGCGATTTATCACTGCACTTTATCCTGTACTGTAATTCACCGCAAGGTATCCTGTAGAGTTACTGCAATCTTTCTGAGCTGTGTGAAAACGAAATTTCGTTCTGTATGCACTCTGTGTATACAAAATGACAATAAAGAAAGTCTAAGTCTAAGTCTAAGTCTACTGGCATTTTAATCTGGCTTTAACTTACGATCGTAGTTTTAGAGAAGCTTTAAGTTATTTTTGGACTGTTTTTAGACAAAGAAAGGGTGATTTTACTTGTCTAAGGCAGTGGTGGGACAATGGAAAAGTTCAGATCAAGCAACTTTGTCAGTAGCATACTCTTAATGTCACTCGTGACGTCACCAGATCTATCAGAGATCTGGAGATGAACATAGTGGAACTAGAACATTTAAGTGAGTCCACAGGAAATCGAGAGCATATTGAAGCTCTCAAATCCAAAAGGCTAGTTTTAGCCAACCTGCTGGAGTCTAAAGTCCAAGGCGTGTTGGTCAGGTCTCGGGTTCAGAACATCACAGAGATGGATGCTCCCTCTAGCTTCTTCTTCAGCTTGGAGAGGAATTGCGGGCAGAGGAAGGTGATCCATTCCCTACTATCTGACACAGGGCAGCAGGTGAGTGAACCGGGCCAGATCAGGAGGAGGGCTGTTGAGTTTTACTCCTCTCTGTTTGAGAGTGAGTATAAGGAGAATGAGGAGCTGTTTGGGGAGTTCTGTGGTGGACTGCCCCAGGTCTCTGAAGAGACCAACGTACAGCTGGAGCGCCCCCTGGGGGTACAAGAGCTCCATACAGCCCTCCTGAATATGCAGGGCCAGAAGGCCCCAGGCATAGATGGTCTTACAGTAGAATTTTATAAAGCCTACTGGGACATCCTGGCGGAAGACCTGCTGGAGGTCTATAATGAGAGTTTGGCCACTGGTTCACTCCCGCTTTCGTGCCGCAGGGCAGTCATCACCCTCCTGCCCAAGAAAGGGAACCTGCAGGACATTAAGAACTGGCGCCCTGTGTCTCTCCTCTGCACCGACTACAAGATCCTCTCCAAAGCCTTGGCAACTTGGCTGAGAGAAGCTATGGAGCAGGTCATCCACCGGGACCAGACTTACTGCGTCCCCGGCAGGTCCATGGTAGATAATATCTACCTAATTCGGGATGTGTTGGAGGTCTCCGGTTCATTTAAGAACGGGCTTGATCGCATTAGATCAAGAAAAGGCGTTTGATCGCGTCGAACAAGGCTTCCTGTGGAAAACTATGGAGAGGTTTGGGTTCGGCGCTGGTCGGATCGCCAAGATCCAGGTGATGTACAGTGGCATTGAGAGTATGCTAAAGATTAACGGTGGTCTGTGTTCTCCTTTTAGAGTGCGTAGAGGTGTTCGCCAAGGCTGCGCCCTGTCCGGGATGCTCTACGCGCTCTCCCTGGAACCCCTGCTTCAAAAGATACGGTCTAGTATTCATGGTTTGGTTTTACCTGGTTTTAATAGTAGAGTGATTTTATCTGCCTATGCTGATGACGTGGTTGTTTTTACTAAAAACCAGCAAGATGTCGACGTACTGAACGAGATAACAACTAAGTTCTCTGTTTTATCTTCTGCGAGGGTGAACTGGGGGAAAAGTGAAGCCCTGGCAGTGGGCGAATGGCTCCCGGTTCTCCCTCAGGGACTTTTCTGGAAAAAAGATGGTTTTAAATATCTCGGTCTGTTTTTAGGCAATGAAAACACTGAAAAAAAGAACTGGGAAAACATGGAACAGAAAATAGAATGTAAACTAGAAAAGTGGAGATGTCTACACTCCCACATGTCATACAGGGGAAGGGTTTTGGTTTTAAATAACCTTATAGCATCTCAGATGTGGCACAAACTTTCCTGTTTAGACCCACCGTCTGGTTTGTTGGCCAACATACAAGCCAAAATGGTCAACTTTTTTTGGAACGGTTTTCATTGGGTGCCACAGTCTGTGTTGTTTTTACCCAGAGAAGAGGGGGGCCAGGGCCTTGTCCACCTGGCCGGGAGAACAGCGGCTTTTAGATTAAGTTTTGTTCAGAAATACCTGGCAGGGCCCTCTGACTTAGTGTGGAGGGACGTGGCCAGCTGCATTTTTAGACGTGTAATTAACCTGGGGCTGGATGCGGCTCTGTTTTTAACAGATTTAAATCTTTTAAAGTTAAGGGGATTGCCAAGGTTTTATCAGGGTGTTTTTAAATCATGTGCCCTGTTTAAAGTAAAGCCATCCCAAACGACTAACTCTCTACACTGGCTTTTACAGGAGCCTTTAATCTGTGGGTCCAGGCTGGACGTGTGTGACGGCGCGGGACCAGGGCTGTCGGAGGCGCTGCGCCGGTCAAAGATAACAACCATGAAACAGCTGGTGGAGACTGCAGGACCGTCCCTCTCCAACGTCGAGGCCGTGGGTTCCATGATGGGGTTACGGTCTGCCAGGCTGGTGCAGCGTTTCCTGAACCTCCTGAAAGAAAAGCTGTCGGCCAAGGAGAGGAGCCTCCTCCGTGCTTACTGTGAGGGACAGAGCCAACCAGACCCCATGGACTCCTTTCCTGGCCTGATCCTGGATCCTGGGTTCCCGGAGAGAAGTGGACCTCTGCTCTCCATCCTGGACCCACAGAAGATGGTTTTATTCACTATGGACCAGAAAACTGTTTATGGACTCTGCTTAAAAGCAATGAATCAAAGACATCTCGAGAACCGCGCAGTTTGTATATGGACTGACAAACTTGCTGGTAGAGCACCCCAGTGGAGGACTTTATATAAGCCTCCAATTAAAAAGAGAACTGGTGATCTCCAATGGAGGATTTTACACGGTGCCATCGCCACAAACTCTTTTTTATCCGTTATTAATCGGGCTGTTTTAAATGAGTGTCCTTTCTGCAGTCTGTCTGAGAACGTTTTTCATGTTTTTATGGACTGTAACAGACTAAAGACCATTTTTAGGCTTTTAACGAATGTTTTTAGTCTTTTTGGCACTGTTTTTACTACTTCTTTATTTATTGGAGGAGTGTGCCAAAATAAAAGTAATAAGGCAAAGGCCAGACTTTCAAACTTTTTAATCAGTGAGGCAAAGATGGCTATTTATTTGTCCCGTAGAGACAGACTGCAGGGAGGACCTCACCTTGATGCTGTGGCTCTGTGGAAGTGCAACGTTAAAGCCAGAATTAGGCTGGAGTTTCACTTCCACAGAGTCACGCAGAACATGGAGGATTTTATGCAGTTGTGGGGTTTTAAAAATATTTTATGTGAAGTGTCTGAAAGAAGAGAACTTCAATTTAACAAGCTTCTTATTTAAGAATTTTATGTAAAAGACACTTGGTTTTAACTCAATTGTTTAATTGTTTGGCCTTTTGTAATTAAAGTTTTGTTAAAAGTCAAAAAAAAAAGTCTTCTTCTTCTTCTTGTTTAAGGGCAGATTGCAACCTTGACTTTTAGGTGCATACCGCCATCGACCATATCGGAGTATGTAGCATGAGTCATGGGATGAGTACTTTATCTATATATATATCTATATATATATATACACATATATACACACACACACACACATATATATATATATATATATATATATATATATATATATATATATATATATATATATACGTATACACACATATATATATATATATATATATATATATATATATATATATATATATATATATATATATATATATATTTATATATACACACATGCACACATACCTTAATCTATTGTTAATATATTCCTATATTCTTAAAATACTGGATAACAGCTTTCTGTATTTCCTTTATCCCCTCTCCTGTTGTTCGTATTAATCCTTTCAGATTCCATTCCCTTCCTATCTGTCTAGTCTTATGTTTTAATCTTATCCTTTCTTCATCATATTTCCTACAATGCAATAATATATCTTCTACATTTTCTGTTACTTTACATTCTAAACATTCATCTGTTTACTTTTTCCTACTACAAATAATGTTTTATTTAACCCGGTATGGTCAAAATAGTCTCCTCTCTTCGATTCTTTCTAATCATACCCTAGGCATTAATAGATTTCTGCACACTACAATAATTTATTCGACTTTTATCCATGTTCCATCTATCCCAGAGGTCACGGATTAGCGGACCACGGTCCGGATCCGGACCCACCTGCTGGCTAATCCGGACCCAACCTGATTTAAAACATTTATAAATTACTGCATGTTGTCCAACGACAGTGTCTAACTCAGGGGTTAAAGTTCTCCGTCGCTGCAACGGATTTCCGTCATTTGGAAATTGAGCGCAAAAAGTCCCGTCTAGACTTTTTTTTCAAGGTTTTACACTGAAGCTGCTCTCAATCAATCAAACCTGGCAGAGGCGGGACATTAGCCAATCAGAAGGAGAGCAGGGCGGGTCTTTGCAAAGCGGACATTGCCAGTGTGAGGTTTATCGGTGTTTAATCGTTTTAACCTTTGGAAGAGCATCTCAAACTGACCACAGATGACATGAATGAAAGTAGCGGTGGTCAAAGTTCAGCGGATAGAACAGCTGACAACGACTTCCCTCGGTAAGCGTCAATCTGCTCCTGCAGTTAATTAATGAATTATTTCCACCTGTGGCCATGTCGTCTGTCAGCGTTTATTCCCTCGCTGATAAACGCGGCGACCAACCAGGGATCTCCTCGTGATTCGCTATTATGTTTCATTTAAAACACAAAGAAGAGTGACGCGCTAGCTCAAGCTAATTTAGCATGACCTTTGAAGAAGAAGAGTCGGAATGTGAAACGATGTCCCGCATTTGACTGGGTTCGATTCAGAAAGAGTAAAAAAAAAAAAAAAAACCTGCGCTGTTCTGAAACAAAGAAGGCAGAGCTGCATCTGCTGTCGGTATGCAACAGTGTTCACCTGATGAGCAGCTGCACTCCAGGACACTAAATAAAATGACAAGTATTCTGATGCTTACAGATTGTTAAGAAAACTACATCAAAAAGATAAAACAAATAAACTGCAGCTACAACATGGACTGGAGAACGGGTTCTAACTGGGTGAGGCCAGAGAAAGGCGATTCTCAGAGAGTTTTTTTATGAAGTTAAAGTGGAGCGCGGACACAGGGTTCAGCCTTGTATGATCATAGGATTAATTTATATTCAATGTGACAGGGAGCCAGTGGAGTTAATGTACAGATGTGAAGTAGATGATGTAATGATGCAAGCTGCTGTCTTTGTACTAGCTGCAGTTTATGGAGGTTTCCGGAGGACAGGGAGGAAAGGGAGCTGGGATTATAAAGTGGACTGTGGACCAGTTTGTCAAAAGTGTGAAGGAAGAACTTGATGCTGCAGAGATGAAAGTAACCCAGATGATGATGTGGAAAGTGATGGAGAGGCTGTCCAGGATGACGCAAAGGCTCTAAAGCTGAAAGGTGGCAGAGATACAGAAATTTTCAATGGATATTTTAAAAGTACCAGATTTGGTTGACTTTGCACACTAAGCAAGTGTATTTATAATATCATTTGTTCTAATTGATTTTTTAGCTATTTGCTCTGCTCTCTCATTTCCATTTATTCCTACATGAGCTGGAACCCAACCAAACTTTACATTTATGTAGAGTTTTTGTAATCTGAATAAACTTTGTTCAATTTCTAATAATAAATCTTCTCTTTTAGATTTTATATTTTGGATGCTGTGAAGGACTGCTAAAGAATCAACACAACAAACCAATTTATCCGGTCTTACTTCTTCTTTCCATTGTAATCCTATAATTATCGCCATAATTTCTGCTGTATACACTGACATCTGATCAGGTAATCTCTTCCCAATGCTTATCTTCATTGTTGGTATGTATATATTACTATACCTACCTTATCTTTTTCATCTTTAGATTTAGAGGACTTCACTTGTCTAGGGCAGTAGTGGGACCACGGAACAGTTCAAATAAAACAACTCAGCAGCACACCCTTAATGTCACTTGTGACATCATCAGAGCTATCAGAGATCTGGAGATGAACATAGTGGAACTAGAACATCTAAGTGAGTTCACAGGAAATCGATATGGAAGCTCTCAAATCCAAAAGGCTAGTTTTAGCCAACTTGCTGGAGAGTAAAGTCCAAGGCGTGTTGGTCAGGTCTTGGGTTCAAAACATCACAGAGATGGATGCTCCCTCCAGCTTCATTTTCCGCTTGGAGAGGAAACACGGGCAGAGGAAGTTGATTCATTCTTTACTAGCAGTTGAGTGAACCAGGCCAGATTAGAAGGAGGGCTGTGGAGTTTTACTCCTCTCTGTTTGAGAGTGAGTATAGGGAGAACGCGGAGCTGCTTGGGGAGTTCTGCAGTGGGCTGCCCCAGGTCTCTGAGGAGACCAACGCACAGCTGGAACATCCCATGGGGGTGTATTGAACTGAGACAGAGGACCCAATATTCAGCCAGACTAGCGAAATGAGTGATGTAGGTGATTTATTACAGGCAGTCAGACAAGACAGGGAACAGGCAGGCTCAGTGGTCAAAACAGTCCAGAACGGTACACAGGTGAGCAAACTAACTGGCAGGGATCAGGCGAGCTCAGCATATCCAAAAGACAGAACCAGGTCAGGTAACACAGGCAGGCAGACAGAACAGGTAGGTTACAGGGATCGGGCTGGCTCAGATATCACGAGGCACAAAACGGGTCAGAACAAGGCAAACACAGGAACGCTGGATCAGACTCACAGCAATGGTTTGAAAAAATGATCTGGCACTGATGTCTGGTCAAAACACATCTTATATGGAGGTGGAAACAGGTGGGACCAGTGAGAGATAATTGCAGGTGGGGTGGAGCTGAGCAGGTGTGCCGAGTGAGTAATCAGACCAGGCATCAGTGCCGATATCCAAACAGAACACAGAAGCAAGCCAGAAAACATAAACAATAACAGAAATCAAACAGGAAAAAAACTCAAAACAGAAAAACTAAATAGTGTCAGAAATACAAACTATGACAGGGGGTACAAGAGCTTTATAAAGCCTACTGGGACATTCTAGCAGAAGACTTGCTGGATGTCTACAATGAAAGTTTGGCCGCCTGCCCAAAAAGGGAAATCTGCAGGACATTAAGAACTGGCGCCCTGTGTCTCTCCTCTGCACCGACTGCAAGATCATCTCCAAAGCCTTGGCAATTCGGCTGAGAGAAGCTATGGAGCAGGTCATCCACCGGGACCAGACCTACTGTGTTCCAGGCAGGTCCATGGTAGATAACATCTACCTAATTCGGAATGTTTTGGAGGTCTCCGGTTCATTGGGTCTAAAAACGAGCTTGATTGCATTAGATCAAGAAAAAGCATTTGATTGCTTCGAACATGGCTTCCTTTAGAGAACAATGGAGAGCTTCAGGTTTGTCGCCGGTCTGATCGCCAAGATCCAGGTGATGTATAGTGGCATTAAGAGCATGCTAAAGATTAACGGTGGTCTGTTTGCTCCTTTTAGGGTGCGTAGAGGTGTTCAGCAAGGCTGTGCGCTGTCTGGGATGCTCTACGCGCTCACTCTGGAACCCCTGCTTCAAAAGATATGTTCCAGGGTTCACGGTTTGGTTTTACCTAGTTTTAATAGCAAAGTGGTTTTATCTGCCTATGCTGATGATGTTATTGTTTTTACCAGACGCCAGCAAGATGTTGACGAACTGATTGAGATAACAAATAAGTTCTCTGTTTTATCTTCTGCGAGGGTGAACTGTGGAAAAAGCGAAGCCCTGGCAGTGGGCGAATGGCGTGAAGGGCTCCCGGTTCTCCCTCAAGGACTTTTATGGAAAAAAGATGGTTTTAAATATCTCGGTCTGTTTTTAGGTGATGAAAACACTGAAAAAAAGAACTGGGAAAACGTGGAACAGAAAATTGAAAGTAAACTGGCAAAGTGGAGATGGCTGCACTCCCACTTCTTACAGAAGAAGGGTATTGGTTTTAAATAATGTTGTTTCACAGCTGTGGCACAAACTTTCCTGCTTGGACCCACCATCTGGTTTGTTGGCCAACATACAAGCCAAAATGGTCAACTTTTTTTGGAGTGGGTTTCATTGGGTGCCACAGTCTGTGTTGTTTTTACCCAGAGAAGAGGGGGGCCAGGGCCTTGTCCACCTGGCCGGGAGAACAGCAGCTTTTAGATTACACTTTGTTCAGAAATACCAGGCAGGGTCCCCTGACTTAGTGTGGAGGGAAGTGGCCAGCTGCATTTTTAGACGTGTAAATAACCTGGGGCTGGATGCTGTAAATCTTTTGAAGTTAAGGGGATTGCAGAGGTTTTATCAGGATGTTTTTAAATCATGTGCCCTGTTCAAATTAAAGCTATCTCTGCACTGGCTTTTACAGGAGCCTTTAATCTGTGGGTTGAGGCTGGACTTGTGTGATGGCATGGGACCAGGGTTGTCGGAGGCGCTGCACCGGTCCAAGATAAAAACCGTGAAACAGCTGGTGGAGACTGCAGGACCGTCCCTCTCCAACGTCGAGGCCATGGGTTCCGTGATGGAGGTACGGTCTGCCAGGCTGGTGCTACGCTTCCTGGACCTCCTGAGGGGAAAGCTGTCGGCCAAGGAGAGGAGCCTTCTCTGTTTCACTGTGAGGGACAGAGTCAACCAGATCCACAAACTGCTTTCCTGGCCTGATCCTGGATCCTGACTGGTGGGTGCTGGTTCTCCGTGTAGCGTGGAGGAAGTGTGTTTGGCGGTAGGGGAGGTGATTGGACATGGGTCCATCAAGTCGGCAGCTCGAATGAGTGGAGCTGTCGTATTGTTTGTTGAGAAAGTCGAGCAAGCTCAACAATTGGTGGAAGTGGGCATTTCTGTTAACGGTTTGTTTTTATAGGTTTCGCCACTGACACTGCCTGCAACTAAGGTAACACTGTCAAATGTGCCTCCATTCATCAGTGATAAGTTTTTGGTTAAAGAACTGTCTTGGCCTGGTAAGGTGGTGTCACCGATTAAAAAAAGGTCAGTCAGGGTGTAAATCACCTTTATTGAAACATGTTGTCACGTATAGGAGACAACTGTTTATGTTGTTAAACAGACGTGACAAAGAACTAAATTTGCGGTTTCATGTGAAGATAGATGGATTTGACTACATCTTATGGGCAACTTCTTCCAACATGAAGTGTTTTGGTTGTGGTCAGGAGGGTCACGTTGTAAAGGTGTTGTGCAACTATACACTGTTTAAAGTTATTTAATGTTTATTAAATAACCCTCTGTTAAGTATTGTCTGGTGATGATCAGCTCTTAAGCTGATATCAAGACAATGGTTGAAAGGGATGAATTCGAGCACTAGCCATATTTTAACAGCAAAATCTGCACACACATAGAATAAGGAGTGACAACTTCTTTTCAAGTCCAAGAATTTAATAACAGGAATAAAATGAACATCCAGAGAACATCACTATGTAATGCTGTTTATCTGAATTAACACAATATTTCGATTAACAAATCCTCTCTACTAGGCTAGTGAAACTTAACTAAACTACCAAGCAAAATGAAGATAAAAAGAAGCTAAGCTAAGGAACTATTTACATGCAAAACAAACAAAAGACAAAACAAAAGTGGTTGATCAGGTTAATTCAGTGAATCCTTGTTCACTGAAGATCTGATTCTGAAAAAACATGGAATGGAGTAATAAAAAACATTTGGCATGTATTTCAATCCATTCACAATGCAAAGCCCATGTTAAACAAAACATTATTTGATGAAATAATATTTTGTTTAAGTTAAAGAACCGAAGTTCACCTTAAAGAATGTGAATTGTGGTTAAATTAGCTTAACTAATTCAGAACAACATTTGAAATGTGTTTCAACCCATTCACAATGCAAAGCACAAGTTAACCAGAACATTATTTTGAGAAAATAACATTCTGAGGACCGTTTTGTCCTGTAAAAATCATTTAATTCAGAATCGCTTGCCTTCTTAACAACGACCAGCCGCTTTGACGTTTTCCAGTCTGGCTTCCGTGCTCACCACAGTACAGAGACCGCCCTTATTAAGGTGTTTAATGACATCCATATAAATACAGACTGTGGAAGAACCACCGTGCTGGTACTATTGGACCTTAGTGCAGCATTTGATACTGTCGATCACTCCATTCTGTTAGAGCGCCTGGAGAACTGGGTCGGCCTCTCTGCTACAGCTCTCCACTGGTTTAAATCCTACTTAAAGGACAGGGACTTTTTTGTGTCAGTAGGTAACTTTACATCCCAGACGACAAAAATCACATGTGGGGTTCCCCAAGGGTCCATCCTGGGTCCCCTCCTCTTCAATATCTACATGCTCCCCCTAGCTCAGATAATAAAAAATAACAACATCAGCTACCATAACTATGCAGACGACACACAGCTTTACATCACCATGTCACCAGGTGACTATGAACCAGTTCAGGCACTCAGTAAATGCCTAGAAGAAATCAATACGTGGATGTGCCAAAATTTTCTTCAGTTGAATAAAAACAAAACAGAAGTAATAATTTTTGGACCAATAGAGGAGAGATCAAAAGTTAGCACACAGCTTCAGCTGCTTCAGTTAGGAACCACTGATCAGGCCCGAAACCTGGGTGTAGTGATGGACTCAGACCTGAACCTTCAAAAGCATCTAAAGACAATTACAAGGTCGGCTTTTTATCACCTGAGGAACATTTCCAGGATTAAAGGACTAATGTCTCAGCAGGATCTGGAAAAACTAATCCATGCGTTTATTTTTAGTAGAATTGATTACTGCAACGGTGTTTTCACAGGTCTGCCTAAAAAGTGGATCAGACAGCTGCAGCTGATCCAGAACGCTGCTGTCCGCGTCCTCACTAAGACTAAGAAAGTAGAACACATAACCCCAGTTCTAAAGTCCTTACACTGGCTCCCTGTATCTCAGAGAATAGACTTTAAAATACTTCTGTTAGTCTATAAATCCCTAAATGGCTTAGCACCTAAATACATTGCAGACTTGTTATCAGCGTATAAACCCTCCAGACCACTCAGGTCCTTTGGCTCCAGCCTTCTCTGCATACCTAGAACACGAACCAAACACGGAGAAGCAGCATTTAGTTCCTATGCTCCACTGATCTGGAACAAACTTCCAGAAAACTGTAAAAGTGCTGAAAGCCTGAGTTCTTTTAAATCGAGATTAAAAACACATTTGTTTAAAATTGCCTTTGAATGTTCAAGTTAAACTGTTTTAAAATGTTCAATGTTCAAGTTAAACTGTTTTAAAATGTTCAATGTTCAAGTTAAACTGTTTTAAAATTACTTTTTTTTTCCTACATTCTATCCCTACTTGCTTTTATTCCTATATTTTAATCATGTAAAGCACTTTGCATTGTCTCTGTACTGAATTGTGCTATATAAATAAATTTGCCTTGCCTTGCCTTTGTTTATGCGATTTTACCTCCGGGCGCTAGGGGTCGCTGTAGCAACTCGGTGGCTAAGAGGTTGCAACATAAAGTTACCAAAATTGCCTTGAAAACCGGCATTAATATACCATATTGATGCGGGAATAAGGCTCATAACACCATCGGAGGATGGCGGAGCAGAAAAGTTACGCTTTATGCTTTAAAACAAACTCCTTTTGAAATGTCTGGGACCGGATGTTAGCAAGGCTAATAGCAGGCCTTTGCTTACTCTGCTCCCTCTACATGGAATTTGCTGCAAAACAACTTGAAACTTAGTAAATTGGTTCCTTTGAGTATTTTTAAGCTGAGAATGAGATGCTTTGAGTTGGACTCCCTCACATGTCAATGTTTTAAATGAGATTTTATTGTAAGTGCATATTTGGCTTTCTTGTGTGTGTCTTCGTACGTATGTAATGATGTGATGTAATTTTGATGCCTATCTTGGCCAGGTCTCCCTTGCAAAAGAGATTTTTAATCTCAATGGGTATAACCTGGTTAAATAAAGGATAAATAAAAATAAATAAAAATAAAATAGTTGTCTCCATTCCTGGAAATTTCCGGTAGTAACCACACGCTTAAACCGTTCTTGTTGCATGTGAGCGTGTATCATTTGTACATTACATACCGTCCAGTTCAAAACTACAGAAATGTTTGTTAACACTTCTGCTGTTGTGTTCCACATTTTTAATTGCCAGTTCAGTTCTTTAAGGAAGATCTTTGCAGTTTCCTCCTGTGATGTTACAACAGTAGGCATCCATAATCCAACCTGATGAACAGTTCTTGATGCATGCTGTCCAGTGTTTGATAGCATAGTTCTTGTTATTTCATTGTCAATAGTGTTGGAAACACCTAGTGTAGGAGCCATTTATAGTTGTTGGTGTTTAGGTATGGTTTGTTTCTGGTTTATTTGTTTTGGGTGGTGGTGTTTTGTTTAGGTTTACACACTGACCTATATTCTGCTCTACCACTGGTGGCGGTGTGGAGGGGAAGGCTTTATAGGTGCGACGTGAGAGGGCAGAAAGGATTTGGGTGACGGGAGGTCATACGGTTTTTACCGCTTTCTTTGGCACACAATAGCCTGTGTCCACTGGTTAAATTCTGTTATATCCACACTCTCCATAATTATCTGTCCATCTCACTTGTAAAGACCGCCACTCGTATTGTTTGGATAGTTTGTTCATATACAAACTTACTTCAATAAATGGGAACGCCCATACCTTATCTCCTGGTTTCAACATCATTTTGTAAGTGCGTTAAATTCCAGATTCCCCGCACCCAGAAGCGACAAAAAGGTGGTTGATAGTCGCTACACAAAGTAAAAACCGCGACCTTTTTGGATAAAGAGGACAACTCACCTGGAGAAGTTTGGCGCACGTCATGTCGCACTAGCTCACCTGCATAACAAAGGAAGGAGCTATCCAGCCGTCCATCGCTGTCATCTTAAGTAAGATCAATCAAATAAGGTATGAGGCACGACTACCATCAAGACGTCTCTGGTGAGTGCAGTCATCCTTATTAAATATAAAGCAGGGCGTGTTGGATTGGATTTTGATGCGCAACGGCGTCGAGCCGTCTTCTGGAGTTGATGCTAGCCTGCTCGTTACAGCCAAGGACTATGTGATGGCTTTCATTCATCCATGTTTCAAAGTGTGAATATTCAACAACCGCTTATGTGAATGCGCTGGTGTTCTGCAGTTTGGAGCGTTTCTGGCAACGTAAAGAAGCACAACGCAGCACGTTACTGTCTTTATTAAGCCACAGTGGAAAATGAGTGATATTAATGTTGAAACTGAGCCTATGGGCACACAAGCTGAAAAAAGACAAAGGAAACTTTCGCTAAAGGGCACCGTATTTGCTTTGGAAAAGGTGCAAAAGGAAAGAAGTGAAGTGTTTAAAAATGCAAGCAAAATAAAGTCGAAAATAACAGAGCTGTGGTTGTCAAATAAAAATGTTTCTGAGGTTAAACAATATATACAAAAGTTCAATACGCTGTGTGGAAAGGCATCATCTCTCCATGATGCCTTGTTAAATGATTTTAATTTGCCCGAGGACAAGCAACAAAGACAAAATGCCTGGTTTCAGGAGAAAGAAGACGCAAATAATGAGTTTGTGAATAAAGTGAATACCTGGTTGAAAGAAAATGAAAAGGTGTGTAATGAACTTGATGCTGCTAACGTTCAAGTGGAGAACTGTTGTGGTGTGGTCGAAGATAACGTAAACCCTGAGGATAGTGCTTCAAACGTTTCAAGTAAGCGTTCTAAGCGCAGTCGTGCGTCCAGCACATCCTCTGCTCGTAAACGAGCCCTGGCTGATCAAGCAGCTGTACTGGCAAAGGCAGAGGCTTTGAAAAGGAAACACGAATTGGAGGAATTAGAGCTGTCAGATTTTTGGCTTTGAACTAAAACCCCACTCACCACCTCCCTCCTATTTTTGGGTTAAAGCTCACACTAGCTGGGGTTCTAAAGACCTCTGAATCTAACGAGTATTACCCTGTTTAGAATTCCTGTGAGACCTTTTCAGCTAGATGAGTAGGATTCGACTGACCAGCTAACCACCTCCGTCCTAGGGCCACACCCTTCTGCCGTGGACAGGTCAGGCAACTTAGTAGCCCGAAGCCACCTGTACCCCATCCATCGCCCTAGTTAACGGTGGCTCCTACTCCTATAAATCAGCACTTGTTACACGATCAGTATTTTTTAAAGACTCAAAAGTCCCTAAGGGTGTTGTTTTAAAGTTTGGGCTATAGGCAACCTTTTAAGACCTCCAAAATATTTCTAGAACCATGCACCATGACTATTTTACAATCATAGAAGAACTCAGAAAATTATTGACTCAATAAGAGAATGTCCACAACTTCTAATAAAATTTTATATGCTTCTTTAATTAATATGCTTTAGCAGGGGATTAGAAACAGCATTAAGCAATTTAACAGATTACAAATTAATATTGAATCAACATCCTATCTCTTATCTAAGGCGGCTTGTTAATGCGTTCAGGAGGGGATGTTAAATTTAGAGGAGCAAACTGACCCGAACTCTAGGTGGAAACACAACGTGCATTTGAGCTCTGGGCGAAGGAGTTATCCAGCCGAACAACTTCACTTCTCTCAATGGTTACCCCGATGTCCCGTTGCCGCTCCGCTCACGGAAACTCACGCTCTGAGCCCCCGCTTCGACATCTGTGCAGGGATACGTCTCTTCTGCTCACAAAGTTGGTTCAATCTTCGGAACTGGCATCTCACAGGTGCGATCCAAATCTTCAGCACATCTGGGGTTACGTCATCGACCAGGTCAAACCACAGCAGCTCTTCTTAGCAGGATTCGCAAAAGCGTTGGCCCTGAATTGTGGAGGAACACGGTAAAGTGGGTAACGGCTCAGCCTCGGTGTTTCTCAGAGACAGGTGTTCTTCCTCTCGGCCCGTTGCACTGCTTTTTCCTGTCTGGGGTCCTTTGTTCTTCTGCTCCGTGCTGCGTGTCTTCTTGAGACGAGATACTGAGCCACGAGTACCCAAATCACCCTTCTTTTATGTGTTGAGAGAGCCGTTGGGAGGTTGCAAACCTCAACCCCCCCTCCCTCCACCGAACACTTGCACCCAGTCCCTTATCACCTCATAACCTTTTCACCCTATGCAGATCTCTGGCCGAGTCAAAAGTTCTCGCTCCTCTTTCTCCGACCCCAGGCAGCAGGTCATTGAACCAAACCGTCCGGTTCCACTTCCTCTTCTCTTCTCGGCAGATTTCCTGTAGCCAGCAGCTGCAGTCTCCTTCCAAGCGCTACTTCCTCTTTCCACAAACCTATTTTCTCCTTAGCCTGTCTGACACTTGGACTGCACTAAAATAATCATCATTTCACTCATTTAATACATGAATGCTTGATCTTTTTAAGAAAGAAAAACAATCAGTCAAAACATGCAATTCAATAAAGAGAAAACAATCAATTTAAACACACAATTAAAGAGCTCTTTATGTTATCTTTTTTACATGATACATTTAATGTCCAAATCATACCTTAATTTGTGAATGATAGAGAATATGGTTGAGCTCACCACACCACCGATTTTAGAGGTATTTTGACAGAGCAGAGACACAGACTGGAAGCTGACAAGATAAGAAAGCAAAAGGAACAAGTGGAACTGGATGCGCAATTAGCTGCTGCAGCAGCACGCCTTTCTGTGTTGGAAAGCAGTAGCGTTGGAGGAAAATCTAAATCGATGTCCGATGGGATGAACTCTTATGTCAGTAAGGGACTTAAAGAGCAAAGACGCGCTGAATTCAACCCACAGGCGACAGAATTTGTGCCCAATACTGCCACATACACTCCGCTGGGTTTTACAGCAACTGCTCCCTCTGCGCCAGCTGTGAGGAAAAAGGTTTATAGCAGTATAAAATCAGAAGATCAGCCGCACTACCCGAAACAACCACTGTATGGCGCTGTTAGACCAGATTCAAAGTTGGATGGATTACCTTCTGTAAACGTCAACCCCAAACTAAACACTTTTCCCTTTCAACCATCAGATCTACAATTACAAGTAACACACAAGGCACAAATGCAACAACAATTAAATAATCCATCAATTCCAAATGATAACGTAATCTGTACCATTATGCAAAAACAGAATGAAATCACATCAATGCTTGTTCAGCAACAGTTATCGGCTACTCTTCCTCAGCGTGAGATCCCAGTTTTCGATGGCAATCCTTTGGAGTGCACGTCTTTCCTAAGAGCTTTTGAACATTGTGTGGAAGAAAAGACAAACAATTATCAGGATTGTCTGTACTTTTTAGAACAATATACCAGAGGGCAGCCAAGGGAGCTGGTCAGGAGCTGCATGCACATGTCATCACAGCAGGGCTACCAGCGAGCAAAGGAACTTATAATGGAGCATTTTGGAAACGAACATCACATTGCTTCTGCGTACATGGAGAAGGTGTTTGCCTGGCCAGTCATAAAATCTGAGTATGTTGAAGCATTACAGGAATTCGCCTTGTTCTTACGTGGCTGCTGTAATGCCATGTTAGAAATACAGTACATGGAGGAGTTGAACGTTCTATCTCATATGAGACAAGTAATCATGAAGTTGCCCTATAAGCTCCGTGAAAGATGGAGAACAACAGCTTGTAAACTACAAGAGCGACAAGGCTTCCGAGCCACATTTAATGATTTGGTCAACTTTCTTGAACAACAAGTAAAGATCCTGTCCCATCCACTGTTTGGAGACATTTCTGACACCAAGCCAAGCCCTGTGATGAGAGGACCATTTAAGAATAAATCCTTACTAAAAGCCAACATCAAAGGCAGCAGCTTTGTAACATCACTTTCAGCACCGGATAGTGCCTCTGCACCAACATTTTACAAGCAGCCAATTGTCCCAAACAATCCTCCTTCATTCTCCTGTCTTTACTGCGAACAGCCTCATCTAATATCAAAGTGTCAAGAACTGCAAAGAATTTCTCATAAGGAGAAAATTGAATTCCTGAGAGGCAAAGGAGTATGTTTTGGATGCTTGAAAGTTGGCCACATCAGTAAGGAGTGTAAGAGTCGGCTCACCTGCGACAAATGCTATCTAAAGCACCCCACTATTCTGCATTTAGACAATGAAGAACCATCAGTAAGTAGTGCGTTTGTGTCTCACCAGGTTGGTGATTGTACTGGGGCCGGGGACCATGACTGTACTTTGTCTATTGTTCCGGTTAAAGTTAGGTCTAAGAGAGGAGGTACGGTGTTGCAGACTTATGCCTTCTTAGATCCTGGGAGTACAGCCACTTTCATCACCAATGGGCTCATGAACCATCTAAACCTACAGAGTAAAAGGACTAATATTCTGCTGTGCACCATGGGTCAAGAAAAACTGGTGCCTAGCCACTGTGTTTCTGGACTGGAGATTTCTGAGCTGGAAGAAAACAACTTCATAGAGCTTCCACAGGTCTACACCCAAGAAACCATTCCTGTTTCAAGGACCAACATTCCCCGTCAGCAAGATGTTGAGAACTGGGAATATTTAAAAAATATTAAGATCACAGAATTGGATGCTGATGTTGGGCTTTTGATTGGGACAAACGCACCAAAGCTCCTGGAGCCATGGGAGATTATAAACAGCAAAGGTGATGGACCCTATGCCGTGAGAACCCTATTAGGTTGGGTCATAAACGGACCTTTAAGGAGTGGAAATGGTGGTCAGAAAGGCTGTCCTACTGTTTACACTAATCGGATTTCCATTGTTAAATTGGAGGAGCTGTTGGTGTCTCAATACAATATGGAGTTCAGTGAGAAGACACTGCAAGAGGAGCATGAACTGTCGATTGAGGACAAGAAGTTCATGGAAATATTGGAGCAATCAGCTTGTATCCAAGATGGACATTACTGCATGGATTTGCCCTTTAATAAGGATGACACAGTCATGCCCAATAACCGATGTATTGTGGAGCAACGCATTCAAAGTCTCAAAAGAAAATTTGACAGGAACAAGGCCTATAAGGAAGAATATACAGCATTTGTTACCAACCTAATTGACAAAGGCTATGCTGAGGTTGTTCCTCAGGACCAGATGGAACCCAAGGATGGAGGTGTGTGGTATCTGCCTCATCACGGAGTTTACCACCCAAAGAAGAGGACGTTGCGAGTGGTGTTTGATTGTGGAGCAAGCTATAAAGGCACCTCGTTGAATAGCCAGCTGCTACAGGGGCCGGATTTCACCAATTCCCTGTTTGGTGTGCTGACCCGATTCTGAGAGGAGAACATTGCATTGATGACAGACATCCAGGCTATGTTTCATCAGGTGAAGGTGTCAGAGAAACATGTGGATTTTCTCCGCTTCTTGTGGTGGCCATTAGGAGATACATCAGTCAAACCAGTCGAACACAGGATGAAAGTGCATATCTTTGGAGCTGTCTCATCACCAAGCTGTGCCAATTATGCTCTAAGAAAGACAGCAGCAGATAATATCAACAGCTACAACAAGCATGTGACTGACATCATTTACTAAAAATTTTATGTTGACGACTGTTTGAAGTCTGTGGCCACAGAGCAAGAGGCAGTACAGTTGGTGGTGCACCTCACTGATTTGTGCTCAAAGGGAGGATTTCAGCTCTTGAAATGGACAAGCAACAGCCGAGTAGTGTTGTCAACCATTCCGGAGGAAAAGCGCTCCCAACCAACAAGACAACTTCACCTGGAACGAGACAGGCTGCCTGTGGAAAAAGCACTGGGCCTCAGCTGGAGTGCAGAGAGTGATACATTTAGCTTTGAACTTGCTGTGGAAAAAAGGCCTCACACTAGGCGTGGCATTCTCTCAATGGTCAGTTCAATCTACGACCCTCTTGGCTTCTTGGCACCTTACACCCTGCTACCTAAGTTATTGTTACAGGAAGCATGTAGACAAAATCTGTCTTGGGATGACCCTATTCCCCAGTCTATGTCACGGTTTTGGTCATAATGGTATCAGGACCTGGAGAAAATAGGAGGGTTTAAAGTGAGGCGTTGCATCAAGCCAAATAGTTTTAAAGGTCGTCTACTTGTTCAGTTGCATCATTTTGCAGATGGTAGTGACCATGGATATGGGACAGTGTCTTATTTGAGGGAACAAGATGAGGGAGGAAATGTGCATTTGGCATTCATGCTTGGAAAGGCTAGAGTAGCTCCATTAAAGCAGACAACAATTCCCCGCCTTGAACTCACTGCCGCTGTTTTGGCCGTCAAGGTGGACAGAATGTTGAAAAGGGAGCTCTCTATCCAGCTGAATAGCTCATGCTTCTGGACAGACAGTCAGACCGTGTTGAGATACATCAGTAATGATACCAAACGATTTCACACCTTCGTTGCAAATAGAGTGGCTGCAATAAGAGAGGCTACCGATGTGTTTCAGTGGAGGTACATCAGCTCTAAGTCCAATCCAGCAGATGAGGCCTCCAGAGGTCTGTCTGCAGACAGCTTTATGTCATGCAAGAGGTGGATAAATGGCCCGGACTTCCTCCTAAGGCCCGAGCAGGAGTGGCCAGAGCCCTTTGAACCCCAGCCTGTTTCTTCTGAGGACCCAGAGGTGAAAAGGGATATTCTGATAAATGCCATTGACACACAGCCACATGATGCTACCACTAAGTTTGTCCATTATTTTTCAAGCTGGGCCAAACTTAAGATTTCAGTTGCTTGGTTGCTCAAATTAAAGGATATTCTGCTCAGCATGAGTACGAAGAGGAAAGAGTTGATGGCAATGGGTCCCTCTGTTGACGCTTCTATAGCTCCTAGGAGGATAGAAGAGGAGATGAGAAAGAACAGAGCTGCTGTTTGTAAACAAGTTCTTACAGTAAAGGACATCTCTAAGGCAGAGGTTGCCATCATCTGTTACAGCCAGCATACCAGCTTCAGAGAGGAAATTAAAGATCTGCAACGTGGAGCATCTGTTGTCAAGAACACAAGCGACATTTACAGGCTCGATCCAGTACTACATCAAGGTTTATTGAGAGTGGGGGGTAGGCTTAGTCGCTCAGTCCTACCTGAGGAACAGAAACATCCTTTGATCCTCTCTAAAGACCAGCATGTATCCAAACTAATTCTGAGAGACCTGCACCAGCAGCTTGGTCATGCAGGTAGAAATCATATGCTGTCAGCTCTCAGAGAAAGATACTGGATTACTTGCGCCAACTCAGCTTGCAGATATTATCCGAATGTGTTGTATGTAGACGCCACAGAGGACAACCAGCAGAGCAGAAAATGGCTGATATGCCACAGGAGCGAGCCTGTCCAGAATTCCCACCATTTACTAATGTAGGTGTGGACTATTTTGGGCCCATTGAGGTCAAGAGAGGGCGCGTTATGGTTAAAATATACGGTGTTATCTTTACATGCATGGCCAGCCGAGCCATACATCTGGAGGTGGCTCATTCGCTAACAACTGACTCCTGCATCAATGCCATCAGGCGTTTTGTATGTCGCAGAGGTCCAGTACGTCAAATGAGATCGGATAATGGCACAAATTTTATTGGTACAGAGCATGAATTAAGGGAGGCTTTGGCAGATATAGATCATACAAAAATCCACCAAGCCCTGTTGTTAAAAGAGATTGACTGGATTTTTAACACACCTGCTGCATCCCATCACGGAGGAGTGTGGGAACGGCTCATCAGGATGGTCAAAAGGGTGTTACTTTCTGTTCTTCACCAGCAGACCTTGGATGACGAAAGTCTTCAAACCATTCTATGTGAAGTGGAAGCTATCCTTAATGATCGCCCCATTACAAAGGTTTCGGATGATGTAAATGATTTGGAAGCTCTAACTCCAAATCATATTCTGCTGCTCAAAGGAAACCCTACTGTTGCTCCTGGTGCTTTTCAAGAAAGTGATGTTTACCTCAGGAAACGTTGGAGGCAAGTGCAGTACCTCTCCGACCTGTTCTGGAAAAGATGGACAAAGGAATACTTACCTTTGCTGCAGGAAAGACAGAAATGGTCCAGACCTCGGAGAAGTTTTGCTGTTGACGATATCGTGGTGGTTGTGGATTGTTCTGCTCCTCGTGGTTCTTGGATCCTCGGAAGGGTTACAAATACTTACCCAGATAAACATGGACTTGTGCGTGCTGTACAGTTGAAGACACAAACAGGACAACTGGAAAGACCCATCTCCAAAATATTTCTTCTTCAAGAAGCCATTTGACTCTGTATTTAAAAAAAAAAAAATGCTTGGGCCTACATATTTCTGGGGCTCCTGTTTTGATGTTTGTTGAATTGTGCTGTCTACACAATTGGGGCCGGTGTGTAGGAGCCATTTATAGTTGTTGGTGTTTAGGTATGGTTTGTTTCTGGTTTATTTGTTTTGGGTGGTGGTGTTTTGTTTAGGTTTACACACTGACCTATATTCTGCTCTACCACTGGTGGCGGTGTGGAGGGGAAGGCTTTATAGGTGCGACGTGAGAGGGCAGAAAGGATTTGGGTTACGGGAGGTCATACGGTTTTTACCGCTTTCTTTGGCACACAATAGCCTGCGTCCACTGGTTAAATTCTGTTATATCCACACTCTCCATAATTATCTGTCCATCTCACTTGTAAAGACCGCCACTAGTATTGTTTGGATAGTTTGTTCATATACAAACTTACTTCAATAAATGGGAACACCCATACCTTATCTCCTGGTTTCAACATAATTTTGTAAGCGCGTTAAATTCCAGATTCCCCGCACCCAGAAGCGACAAAAAGGTGGTTGATAGTCGCTACACCTAGCACAGTACCTGTCCCACCAAGCAAAGTGTCCCACCATGCACGTTTCGTCCTGGTGCATGTTGGCAGAGGAGGAAAAACCACTCTCCAGTGGACTTTGTTTGTTATCGTCGATTGTGCCATCTGTTGACAAGTGTGTGCAGCAGGTGCAATTTGTGTGTGTGTGTTCTTAGTAGAGTTCGGCAGTACATATATTGAAAAAGCAAAGGCAATCCGATTAGTAATCCAAACCTCCGATGAGGTCAAGTTTGGGGTCAGCTCCTTTGTGCCGTCGTCCTCACACGCTCGTTCTGCAGATGGTCCATAATGGCACAAACCTCTCCTTGAAACCACTTTAACGGTACATCCCTTGGAGATCACCGGTATGTTTTTTCCCTCAAAACATCCATCACAAGAATATATAGGGCATGAGCTGGTAATGTTGCTTATTATGCATACGTGCCATCGAGAGCATGTGTCGTCATCCTCGATTCCGTCATGCATGCTGTCCTGCCATCCTAGTTGGTAGGGTTGAACCACTTCTTTCAGGATCCGGCCTGGTGTTTCCGCCCAACAGAGGTGTGCCAGCAGGACCATAGCCTCGTGAGACCATCGTGATCTCGCGAGCTTTCAAGGTTTCACTCGCAGATCAGTCTGGCTACTTTCCATTAAAGAAAATTTGGAGCCGTTCACCAAACGAACGTCCAATCAGCGTTGGCTTTGAGGCGGGTTGAGGTGTGATGCAACGAGAAGCGCGACAGTTCAGTCTAAAGAACATGGCGGCTTCAACCGATGAAACTAGCGTTAGCGTGGCTATCGAGCAAGTTTTATCGGAATTACAGAGTATTTCTTCACTGAAAGAAGAGAAAAACACTGCTCTGGAGGCTTTTCTGAGCTAACGAGCCTTTATCTGCAGCAGCAAGAGTAGCCTGGCTTGTGGTTGTGTTTTCGTCGTCGCTCTGTTAGTACGTCATATGCTTCGTTGATCTGATTGGTTTATTTGGCCCGTCTATCACCAACATAGGCCAATCAGCTAACCAGTATTTTCGCCCCTTCCCAAAATTACTTCAACGGAAGGTTTCCAGATGGATATGCGGAGCAAATCCATCTGGCGGAGTCAGGTAAGCAGGACCATGGCAGCGAGGACACGGAGGATGATGGCCGAAGATCCTGCACCAGCCCTGTGGTGCCTCCCACGGTTTGGGACGTCCGCCATCGCGCTGTCCCTCGGGTCGTCCAATCAGCAGATCCCACGGAAACATGGATCTGAAATCAAAAATTAGTATTGCTATGAGGGGAGAGGGAAAGGGAGAAAAAAAAGTTAGTTTTTTGATTTCAGCTGGTTTAGGTGGACCATTTTCCTGTCTCACCCAAACTTTGGCTCCTGGTGTATCTGTTGAGCCAAACCCCCCTGCTCCTCTTACAGTGATGTTAGTGGGGGCATCAATTTCTTGAACCTCTGTCATTTCACAGGGTTTCACTAGCAGTTGTGCTATTTTTTCTCCTTTCTCAATTACCAGGGGATTTTCTCCTTGGTGGAGACACACCACTCCGAGTTCTCCTTGATAATCCCCATCAATCACTCCAGCTTGTATAGTCAAACCTTTCAGAGCCAATCCAGATCTTGGCAGAATGTGTCCATACATGCCTTTGGGAAATTGTAGACCCAGGCCTGTTTTAACCACCTGGACCACCCCTGGGACCAGAGTAACAACCTCCATGGTCCTAAGATCTAATCCTGCAGATCCAGGAGTAGCCCTAATAGGCAGTTCTGCCCTTGGATCAATTTTCCACATTCTGATTGGTTCTTTTTCTGGAGTACTGTAGACTGTTATCATGCGGTTTAGTGGTGTTACCCCTGGAGCAATTGGCCTATTATTCAATTGGGCCACTGCTTGCATCAATTTAGGCTTCCAATCTGTCAAGTCATGATTAACAGACATTTTTTTCAATGATTCTTTCAACAATCCATTCATTCTCTCAATCAGCCCAGCAGCCTGCGGATAATATGGAATGTGATAAATCCATTCGACATGTCGTTCTTGCGCCCAGTCTTTTACTAGTTTCCCAGTAAAATGTGTGCCATTATCTGTTTGCACCTGCAGAGGAATTCCATAAAAGGATTCTATCAGCTTCAAACATTTAATGGTTGACGCTTGATTAGCAAACTTGCAAGGATGAGCCACTAAGACACCCGAGTAAGTGTCTACTGCAGTCTAAACATATCTGCATCCCTGGGACCATGGCAGTGGTCCGATGAAATCCATTTGCCATATCTGTCCTGGACCTTTTCCTCGATTAATTTGTCCCTGCAAATGCTATGGCACTCCTCTTTTCTGATGTTGACATTATTCACACTGCTGGATAGCTGTCTTGATGTCATCTGTTTTCAAATCAATGCCCCTGTCCTGGGCCCACTGCTGGGTTCCTTGGATTCCCCAATGTCCTGCCTTTTGATGTGCCCACCTGGCCAATCCTACACTAGACTCTCTGTCAACTTTCATTGCCCTGACAACCCCATCGATATACCGGTTGTGTAGAGCTTCAGAGTCTGTGTTTTTGGTATGAGCATCAACATGAGTTACTGTTACTGGTATTGATTGCACTTTCCCCCAAATGTCTTCCCACAACTTTTTCCCCCATACTTCTTTGCTCTGAATTTTCCAGTTATTATTATGCCATGTAGGCATCCATGTTGTCAAACCATTTACAACTGACCAGGAATCCGAGAAAAGATGTACTCCCTGAACCCGTGCCTGCATGATTACAATGTGTACTGCTTTCAATTCAGCCCATTGACTGCTTCCACCTTCCCCCATTTTTTCCAGGGTTTGCCCTAGAGAGGGATTAAAGGCACCTGCCTTCCACCTTCGTTTCCCCGATCTCCACTGTGCTGAACCATCAGTAAACCATGCATTTTTCTGTTCTTCTGGAGTTAGTTCATCCCATCTTTTCCCTGGCTTTACAGGTGACTCTGCTAGCTGCAACACCTCAAAAGCTTGTTCTCCCTCCTCTGGTACATCTGCAACCTGTTCATGTAAAACAGAGACACCTTTCTCACCTGGTTTAACTCTTTCAGAAACATACCACTTCCATTTGATCACATTAGTTTCTTGTGCAGTTCCAATTCGGTGGGTGGCTGGTTCACTCATCACCCATGTCAGAATTGGAATACGTGTCCTCATCAACACCTCATGTCCTACTGTCTGTGCTTCTGTCTCTAACAGAGCCCAATAACATGCTAGGAGCTGTTTTTCAAATGGTGTGTAGCAGCCCCCTGCTGGAGGCAGCTTCCTGGACCAGAAACCCAGTGGTTTCCTTACTCATCCCTGTTTCTGCCATAAACTCCAATTTGCATAGTCATTGACAGCTGAAACCTGTAACTCCACAGCCCCGGACATCATCTTTCCCAAGGACACAGCTTGTTGTATGGCTTCCTTAGCCAAATCAAATGCTCTTTGTTGTGCTTCTTCCCAGACAAAACTTTCTTTCTTTCTAGTTATCTGGTACAATGGCTGCAAAATCTGTCCCAAATGAGGGATGTGATGTCTCCAATATCCAAATAAACCAATAAACTTTTGCACATCATTTTTAGTATGTGGGACTGCAAATGCAGTAATTTTGTCCTTTGCTTTTTGCACGATTTCTCTCTCACCTTTGTTCCAACAGATCCCCAGAAATTTTACATTCTGAGCAGGACCCTGAACCTTAGCAGGATTGATTTCCCATCCATGTGATTTCATGTGATCTATGAGGCGTGGCAACACAGCACTCACAATCTCTTGTGTTTCTCCTTGAATCATGATGTCATCAATGTAATGTGAGATGAGCACATCTGGAGGTAATGTGAAACCATCCAGATGTTCAGCCACTACTCTGTGACAAATAGTGGGACTGTGCAAATACCCCTGGGGCAGACGTGTGAATGTGTACTGTCTTCCATCCCAGGTGAAAGCAAACTGTTCCATTCTATCCTCTGGGATAGGGATAGTGAAAAATGCATTTGCCAAATCAATCACCCCATACCAGGTTCCTTTGTGATGTTGCACTCTTTCAATAATAGAAACTGTGTCTGGGACAGCAGATGTCAATGGAGGTGTATGTTTGTTTAGCTGCCGGTAATCAACTGTCATTCTCCAAGCACCATCTGATTTTTTCACAGGCCAGATAGGATTATTCCATGAAGTGGTACATGTTTTCACCGCTTACACATACTCTTTAATAGTGGAAGTGATCTCATCATGTCCTCCTGGTATCCTGTACTGTTTCATGCTGATCACCTTTGTAGCAATGGGAATGGGAAAAGGCTTAATTTTTACTTTTCCAACCAGTACTGCTTTAACATCCAAAGGACGCTTTGTTCCAAACTCAAACCTTCCCTGTGGAAGGTGCAATGTCATCCCTGCCAACACATCCATGCCAAGGATCCATTCTTTCACTGGGGTTACTAGAACAGAATACTTTTTAATAGGTAACTGTCCTACCTTTAACGGTAAGGTTACAGCTTTTCCCAGAATCACACTTCCTCCCAAACCACTGAGAGGTACAAGTGGCCCTTTAAATTTATCTGGGTTTCCATATATCAATGTGGCCTCCGCCCCTGTGTCTATCAGTGCCACTACCTTTTGAACATTTGTGTTTTTCCAATAAATTTCCAATTCAACATGTGGTCTTATATCATCAACGGACCAATTTGTGATCCGAATTTGCGGGGCTCGGCCTTCATCCTAGTTACTCTCCATCAGATCCGTCAGATCGGGGTATATGTTGCTCCTCCTCTTCGCCTCGTTCTTTCCTTTCCTTTTTCTCACTCTCCTCACTTTCACCTCTGCCTGAGGATTCCTCAGAGTCTGACACCTCAATCTCAACCACTTTAGCAGGTTTTCTGCGCACAACAGACTCAGATTCTCCAGCAGGTGGAGCCAATGGTGTGGGATGAATCACCTCTCGCAGCAGCTGAACCAAAGAATTTAATGGGTCCAGCTCAGCACCAAATCCTGCACAGTTAACTTTTAAGCCTCTCTTCTGACACATCTGTCTCAACTCATCAGTAGGCAATGCGTGTATCTCTGAAGTAGGCACCCCAGCATTAATCAGTGCCCTCCACAACATGTTACGTGGTGGACCCTGTTCATTTCTCCCCCGCTCCCTTTGCGGCCTGCGGACCGGAGTTGGTTGAACTCATGGTCTGCATTCCTCCTGCTTGCCCCATTCCCCCAGATTCCCCAGCTCCAAAATCCGAGCCTTAATGGTTTCCATCGGGGCATCTGGAGCTCCCAGCATCACAGTAAGCATAGCTGCCCGATAATGCTGTGGGGCAGTTTTAATCAACTGATCTCTCACCACCTTCGGAACAGCCACTTGCTGATATCCAGCCACCATCCCCACTGGTAACAAATCACGCACACACAGCCTCGTCAGCCTCTGCACACACTCCTTTAATGTTAACCATGGTCCAGAGATGGGCCAATCAGATACATTGGGACATGTTGCTCGTACTGCCTCAGACCACACGTCAAACAATGATCTCGCCTGATCCCCCAAATTTCTCACTTCTTGCCTATAATTAGCATTTACATTCCCATCAGTGCTCAGACCACCAAATGCCATACCATCTCCGTGATCTAAGCTGTTCTGCACCTTCATCCAGCAGTCGAGCCACCCATAGATCAGTGGGTTCACCCAGATGTTGCCTTAATTTTTTAGTGATATGAGCAACTTCACCCTGCGAGTAATCTTCTGTTATGGTCCGTGACACCGCCGGCGGCTGCGGCTGTTCCACCCATTCCATAACAGGTTGTCCCGCAGCATCAAGTACATCATTACCTTGAGCATCTATCCGCTGCCGGAAGGCTGCGGGTACATGCTGCTGCTCTCTTCTCCTTCAGACGACGGGTTTAACCCCCAATGGAGGGAAAGGACGTGGATCTGGAGGACCTCCAGAATCACTGTCCTCCTCATCGTCCCACATATTACCGTCCCAGCTTTCGGGATCCCACCCAGACCCCAATCCAGCTACAAACGAACTGACTTTTTTCAGAGGAAAACAGCGGGGTTTTTTCCCCTGTTTTTTCCTTGTTAACACAGACACCTGGGCCACAGCTTTTTCTGCAACACTGGTCATCTGTTCCAGCTGATTAGTCAGCATTTGCACATGCTGCCGATACAGCAACTCAGCAGACTGCAACTCAGTCATTGCCTGTCTGTCTTTTAACTGCTGAGTTTTTAATTGTTGGCCAGCTTCATACTGCTGCTTCCACGCCGTGGCACAAATCCACAAGCGCGTCTGTAATCCGGCCACCGGAGCCTTTTTTTGCACCTCAATTTTCTGCAACACTGCCAATAATTCTTTGGGTCCCGCTGATTCCAGCTGACCACCCCACGGCTCCGGTCTGCCCCCACCATTGCGCAAACACAGCGCTACCTTGTTACAGTGAGGAAGCTCCCATCCTGGGTATTATCTCTTCCCCCTGAATTTTCTCATCTGAGTTCTTATTTCTCCTTTTAAACATATTTCTAAACATATTTGTGTATTGTAGTCTCTCCTCCAATCCTGCCGACAACGCCAAAATGTTTTATGAAATGTTTATTTCAAGATCGGGAGAGATCGGCAAACACAAATAAGGACTCAAACACTGTAACAATATAAGGCACACATTTATTATTATTCCCCACAGAATACAGCACATCAAAACAACTAGCTCTTCACACACGCAAAGTAGCAAGCAATAAAGCAACAAGCTTTCAAACAAACGTGACGCTCAACAGATTCTCAGAATCAGCCCTTACCATTGACATGAACTGGGAGCCCTCAGTCCTAGGTTAAGATCAGCGTTCACGATGCCGGTATCCACACACGAACTCACGGCAGACTCACCGGCCTGAGGGCAGTCTCCTCTTTATATACTTGTAAACAAAGAGTCAGATGTGGAGCGAGAGTGGCCATCTCTCCCTCCACAGCTGCCCTGCTTCCCAAAACATGTTCCCAAACAGAACCCGTTCCCAGCATCTCAGCAGTGTGCGAAGCGCAATCGATGTGACAAATAAAATAACATAGCATAAATCAATGTGTGAAACACAATATAATTCTAGTTTCACGTGAATATTTACAGAGTAAGGGATACAGAGCCCGAATCTGTGTGTGAAATGAAACATGTTGCTCCTAGCTTCCTGTGAACCCAGGTGCGAACAGTCCTCCTCACAATACATCGTCAGAAATTCCCACCACAAGTTAAAAACAAGTTATAACAGAATAACACATGTTGTTAAACATAATAACAGGCAAAACTCAGAGCACGAGCATATATCTTGCTCTTAGTTTATGTGAACTCAAAAACAAGTGACAAGTTATATAACTGAGCAGGTTTTCCCATAATACATTGTTAAAGAACAAAAATAATTCTTTAATATATCACGCACACAACCCATGTACGGGGGCCCTAGTCCTCGACATGACAGACCCAGGTTTGAATCCGACCTGTGGTCCTTTGTTGCATGTCTCTACCCCTCTCTTCTACCCTCTTTCCTGTCAGCCCACTGTACAAGCCACTAGTGCCGTACAAACCTAAAAAAAAAGTTTTCTGTCTTGTTTGTATATATAGTGCTCTCCGCCTCTCTGCCTGCTCGGACGCTTTTTTCTCTGCTCCCTGCTTGCTTGCATTTTCCTGCCTGTCACTTTTTATCTCCTTTTTATCTCTAGGTAAAAACTACAGAAAGTTGGATTTACTTATTTAATTTATTTTTGATTTTGATTTTTTCCTCCCGTGTGGACTATTTTAGTTTTCAGCTAATCCACACAAGATGCCTCTTTTACACCCCAGAGGAGTCAATTCTCAGGAAAAACGCTCTTATGGAAAGAATTCAACATGAAGTGGATATGGAGAAGAACCACCCGATTCAAAAGATGCCTCACAGAGGACTTTGACATGCTTCTACAGAAAATAGCTGTTATGGAGCTGAAAATCCGCCGACTTGAAGTGCATTATGATGTAAACGCCGAGTATGGAAATGAAACAACCCTGCCTGTGATTCCGAACGGTGACCACCTACCCAGCAACTCAGTGAACAAACAGTTCCCTGAGGAAAATGAGAATCTCTGGACCACTCTGGGTGCAAGGCCAAAGGATCAACGAACCCCACACCTAGACAAACAAAACTGGCCGATAGTACAGAGAAGTGTCCCAAGAAAAGTGAAACAACAATGGGCTGTTCTCACAACAAATGATAGGAGTAAACCTGCTGGAAATGTTGGAGTTCTGTTACAAAACATATTCGCTCCACTCCAACATGAGACCCAGGAGGATCACGACAACAATCAAAGGTATGTCAACAATCTTCGCTCTAAGCTACCAGAGAAGAAACAAGCCACAGGGCCAAGGCCCCTGATATTATGCAATGGATCTGTAAGTGGGATTAAACATTTCTGTAACAAGAAAAACACAGAGGTGTTGATTTATAGCCCTCTGAACAATACCCTGGTGTCTAATGTATCAGACATCCTTCCAAGGATCTTAAAAGAACGCCCGACCCTGGGAAAAACCCATGATACAAGCTGAAGCCCTGCGACTCCACCCAGATAAGAAAATCAGAAGTATTGAAAGAGGATTACATTCGTCTGCTGAATTTAGTTGATGGCCATAATGTCAAGGTGTTTCTCAGCGGCCCTCGCGTGCCCATTAATTGTGGAGATGAGATTTTTTTCCAGAGTTCTGATGCTAAACAAATAGCTGAAAAAAACATGCAAACCAACAACTGTAACCTTCATAGACAACTTTAACATCTTTTGGGAGAGGAGACATCTGTTCAACAGAGATGGTTTCTCTCTAAATAGGTCAGGTTCAAAACGGCTGATTTCAAACATCTTCCATTCTGTGAACCATGCACCATCAGCTTTGTACCAAAACAAAGCTCAACCAGTGCCAAAACAAACGATAAGCCCAGTACAGCCCAAACAAGCAAAGATAAACATAGCCAGAAAGATGACACAGAAAGAGGCTATGTCAGAATTACAGGAGGATTCATCCCAGATCTCAACAGGAGGACAAAAAGAGGACCAAAAACCTCCATCCCCACGAACACTGGTCCAGACTGCACCCACCTCCCCTTCTTCTCCACAAAACCCAGATGTTCATTTTCTGGAATTTTCTCATAACATGAACAAAGTTTTTAAGATTGGCCCACAGTTGGCATCCTCTCCACATAGCCATTCTGACAACCCCAGCGCTGTGACTAAACCAGCATCTTCCAAAGGCCGCAGAGCTCCAGATCCTCCTCCTCTACGTATCACGGAACATGCCTGTGTTCAGGACCTTCAGATCACTTCTCTGTGATACACACCGGGCCCTAGCAGCAAGTTTATCAGACATGACAGTTTCCAGTATCAGCTTGGGGCCAGTGTTGTATAGTAACGAAGTAAAAATACTTCACTACTGTACTTAAGTATATTTTGGAATACTTCATACTTTTCTCGAGTATACATTTTTTTGATAACTTTTACTTTTACTTCACTATATTTCTGAACTTAACTGCATACTTTTACTCCGATACATTTTCAATGTTTGGTTTAGTTACTCGTTACAAAAAAAGCGAGGCATGGGCAGGCATTGGGGGCCGTGCCTGCCCTGGACTGGAAGCGGATTCTTTTTTTTACCTCGGAGTGGCCATCGTTCTATTAGTACTATCTTTGATTTGTCAATCATACAATTCAACCAATCAAATCAACGACTGAAGGCAACATGCTAGCCAATCACAGCTGGAGAAGGGCGGGTCGCTGGGTCAGACGTTCAGCCTTCAGAGAGACACCGCGGCTCGGCTGTGGTCACCGTCGGTGTCGGTAGAGCGGGATGGATATTCGGTCTGACAAACAATTACAAGAAGTGACAACGAAGCAAACGAGAGCGAGCTGGAGCAGCGCTATTAATTTCTGTTTGAAACGTCAGCATTGAAGTCAACACTGGAGTAAACATTGACGCTAGGAGGGTTAGCTAGACAGCTAGGAGCACCAGGAGCAGAACCAGGCAGGAAAACTGCCAAACTGAAGAAACTTGGGTTACTTGCAGGCAGAAGGGAACTCTGCTTTGTTCTGATCCTTGTGTTCCCTAGCTGCTGTAATTACAGAACCTCTGCTAGTATGAATTTTTACTTCAGTGTTCAGCCTGACACCAGCGCTCATGTTTATCAGCATGTCTGATTATGCTGGACTTTTTGCAGACACAGCGCTACAGGCTGCCGTATCTCACTGATGGTTTCCAGCCCAAACCAGCATAAAACCTGCCCAACTTAAAAGAAAAAAAACAAGCCCAAATCTCAAACTCTCTCATGTTAAAAGCGCAGAAGTATTAAACACATAAGAACATGCTGTTAGCATGTTCTTACTGTGCTGGAGCAAAAAAAATAAAAACTTTGCGCATACGGGCTCCACACAAAATGTACAATCAGACAACCAAATAAATGGTAAATGGACTGAACTTATATAGCATCATGATATATCAACTGGAAAAAAATTAAACTTTTATCAAAAGCTTCCCAACATGAGTTGTAAATCTATCTAAATATAAACTTAATTTATCTTACAGAGCTCAATCAAACATTTCTCGTTCACAGCCATGAAATATTTTTAAGTTGATTAGTAGAACTCCACGCCTCTTGGGCGTTTACATTGACCATACACTTGATTAACCATTAGTCTTTTCTTGTTTTATTCTAACAATCAATATTATTCATTATAATTATTATTGAGTGATGATGTCAGATTTGACTTATTTAAAAAATAAATTGATCAGTAAAATGAACTCCCCCCACCCCAACGTAATTTTTAAAGTGCATAGCACTGACCTTACTTGAAGAAGGAAAACTGAAAGCTTACAAAAAGGTTGTATTTTCTGTCTAAACTTGGTCTAAATTTCTCCTGCACTTAGTTGTTTATATCATTTTAAGTGAATTTGACTTTCAAAGTTTACCAAAATCTAAAAAATGTAATTCAAACTGCATTTACTTTGTTTTACTTTTTACTTATACTTTTCATTACATTACTTGAGTACATCTATTTTTACAGTAATTTTCATACTTAAGTACAAGACATTTCAGATACTTTAAGACTTTTACTCAAGTAACATTTCAGTCAGTGACTTGGACTTTTACCAAAGTCATATTTTGGAGAGGTAACTATACTTTTACTTGACTCCGAGATTTCAGTACTTTATACAACACTGCTTGGGGCTTTTGTCGAAGATTATGGAATATATGTGATGATACGTGGCAGAAATAAGAAAAACAAAAGGATAACAAACAGGAATAAAAAGTTATACTTAAAAGTCAGAAACTGTCAGATGCAACCTGCCACAGAGACAACATCAACCACTAAGTCATATAAACTGGGTTTATTAAACATTAGATCTGTCAGGAAAAAAACCTTTTAATTAATGACTTCATTATTGACAATAATCTTGATGTTATGTTTCTAACAGAAACATGGTTACATGAACTTAATGAAGCACATATTCTGTTGGAGTCGACTCCTCCAAACTACAATTTTCTTTGTGAGAGCAGACAGCAAAGGAAAGGTGGAGGAGTGGCAAGATTGTTTAATGATTCACTGAAGTGTAAAAAGGTGTTTTTGGGAAAATTCAACTCTTTTGAACATTTGGCTCTCCAGGTAAAGAGCCCGGTACGAACTATGTTTCTGAATGTTTACAGGCCTCCTAATACGATATGCGCATATCCTAATATGATATGCGTTGATTATGACTGTTTAATGACTGTTTAATTATTGTGGGAGACTTCAACTTTCACGTTGACAACCCTGAAGACAGAAGTGCAAAAGAACTGTGACAAAAAAATTTGGTTGTTTTTGAGTTATTCTATTGTTCTGTGTGGCCTCCGGCTTTGCTGTATGTAACGGCTGTGGTTTTTTAAGATTTCCTAATTAAAACATGGATTTTTAATAACTGGATACATCGGAGGTTAGGGGTAACCTCATTTTAGCACCCCATGTCTAAATTGTAGTGTCTTTCTTCCTTTTTGTATTCGCTTTGTTTAAACCCATCCTTTTGTCTCCAGGCTGAGAGCTGAAGGCGGTGGGGGGCATCCAGGGGAACTGGACCTGTGTGCTGTGCGAGTGACCGGTGTTGGGATTTCTTCACGAGCGAGTGTCTGTTCACAAGTGCTTTGGGTGATTTATTTTGATTTATTAATTTGTTTAGGAACCAGTTCCCCACATTTGGACTGCCCTCCCCCTGCTGGTAGGCCCCAGCATGGTGCACTTCCCTCCCCATTGTGGTTCTTTGAATATTAATTGTTTTTAAAACATGCAACAATAAAACTTAACTATTTTGTGGTGGAATGAAGTCTTGTTCTCATTGGTTGCGAACCTTAGGTGCCTAACTATCTATTTCCTTGGGTGCAATTCCCAAGGTGGCGTGATTGACACCCTTTGGTTATCCTGTTGTGAAGGGCAGGGTAGCCGATCCAAACACTAGTGTTGCCACATTTGGTTTAACTCAGCATGTTAAACAGCCAACGCACACAACAGGGACATATTTTAGACTTGATCATCACTTAAGGTCTAAAGATTTCGAAGGTCAATGTAACTGATATTGCCCTATCTGATCACTTTTCTGTTACCTTTGAAAGCATCCTTTCCAGTGACTCATTTAGCAAAGGAAACATTATAAGAAAACGCACCTTTAAGGGCAATGTCACGGAAACCTTTATCCAAGCTTACTCTGCTACTTTAACCTTGTGCTGCAACTCAGTAGATGAGCTAGTAGATAACTTTGATTCTAAAGTCTCAGATATCATTGACTGAGTCGCTCCAGTAAAGGTGAAGGTTGTTTCCAGGAAGAAAAAAATCTCCTTGTGCAAGTGCTTCAGCAGTTAGAAGTGAAAAAAGGGAGTGTCGAAAAGGTGACCGCAGGTGGAGAAAGACGAGACTCCAGGTTCCCTATGACATCTATAAAGAGAGACTTCACAGATATAACTTCAAACTGAAAAATGCAAGGGAATCTTTATTCTCTGAGATCATCAACGAAAACATTAATAATGCTCGTGCCTAATTTGCCACAGTCGACAGGTTAACAAATCCTCCTGTGTCAATGGCTTCTGAACTCCACTTCCAGGGCCTGCAATGAATTTGCTAACTTGTTTACTGAGAAAATCCTAAAGATTAGAGGATCAGTTTGTACATCCATATCAACTCCAGAACCAAAGCTGTATCTGTCATGTTTTTGTGAACCACACACAGAGTTCTGTTTTGTGAGTTTATTGAAGATGAAGAAGACCAGAGTTCAGACCAGATGGCAGCAGGAGGTTGTTAGTGGCTGAGGCTGGCAAGCTGGATGGAGACAGAGCATGGAGGCAGCAGGAGCAGCAACACAGCGGAGTGGAGACTTGGAACTAGAACTTGACAGCAGCACGGCAGAGTAGAGACTTGGAACCAGAACTAGACCAGCAGAATTAAGCAGCATGACTGGATGAATACTTGCTGGACCGGAGTGGGAGCAGAACCAGAACCACAGCAGGCTGACGGACCGAGATGAAGGGAACCCGGGCTGGTAATGAAAAGGTAAGGGGAGCAGTCAAGAGCACAGGTAAACAGACGAGCCGACAGGGAAGGGCAAACTGAGGGAGGTTTAAATAGTGAAGCTGACAGGTGGATTGAGTCCTGGCTTGATTAGTGGCTGGCAGGTGTAGATGATTGCTGAGGTGAAGAGGAGACTGGGGTGTATGGAGGGTGAAAAGTGCCCTGAATATGTGCATGGTGCAGCAGACAAAGCTGCACCATGACATTACCCCCCCCCCCTTAAGGCCAGCTCCCAGACGGCCAAAACAACACAACAAAAAGCGACCCACCCAGGGTGGGTGGTGGGAGGCTAGGATGGGGGGCCGGAGTAAAACCAAAAACTACCCAAACAGGGCACACCAAAAATAAAGAGGAAAACGTAGGCAAACAAGAAAACTTCTAAACTACGCTGGCAGGTAAAAACCTAGGAAATGAAGGGGGAACTAGAGGGTGTACTAACACGCCAGAAAAACAGACAAACACCAGGGAAACAGAGAAACTAGGAGGACTCAGGAGAACTAGCACAACAGGGAAACTAGGGGAAGTCAAAAACAGAAACTAAAGGACTATAAGAAATCTAAGAACCACTAAATAATTCTGAAACCAAGGGATGATAACTAACCCAAAACTAAGGCAGAACTAGAACAAATAAACAAGAAAGCACTGGAGCCTTATGGGCACAGGCAGTGACGGCTGCTAGGAGACCGGCAGCAGCTAGGCCACATAGAGTGGTCGTGGAGGATGGCCAGGACGTGGCAGGCGGTGGAGCAACATCGCCCGATCGAAACCTCGAGGAGGGCGGCCCCGACGTGGCAGAGCCAGACGTGGGCTTCGCGGCGGGCGACCCCGACGGCGGAGCCGGCAAGCCCGAAAGGGGCGTCACGGAGGACGACCCCGAGGCGGCAGAGCTAGACGCGGGCGTCGCGGTGGGCGACCTCGGTGGCAGAGCAGCAGAGTCTGAAACGGGCGTTGCGGAGGGCAACCCGGACGAGGCAAAGTCAGACACGGGCGTCGCGGTGGGCGACCCCGGCGGCGAAGTAGCAGAATCTGAGTTGGCCAGCGGTGGAAAAGTACCCTGGAGGACAGGCGGCTATCTACTAAGGGCGGCGCAAGGCCACAGGCTACGGAGGTCGCAGGAATACAGATTACAGCGGTCACATGACTACTAGCTACGGAGGTCGCAGAACTAGAGGCTACGGAGGTCACAGGGCTACAGGCTACGGAGGTCACAGGGCTACAGGCTTCAGGAGACGTCGGGCTACAGGCTACAAGAGACGCCGGGCTACAGGCTACAAGAGACGCCGGGCTACAAGGTTCAGAAGGCACCTGGCTACAGGCTACAGGAAACACCTGGCTACAGGAAACACCTGGCTACAGGAAACACCTAGCTACAGGCTACAGGAAACACCTGGCTACAGGCTTTCGGAAGGCGCCTGGATACAGAAAACTAGCGGTGCTAAACTATAGGCTTCTGGGGAGCCCAGGGTACAGACTACCGACGGGACTGGGCTACAGGCTTCAGAAGGCGCCTGGCTACAGGCTTCAGAAGGCGGCGGTCCCTCCTGGGTCACTGCGTTGCAGGAAGGTGGCGGACCCACGTCGGACGCCGGGGTGGCGTGCTCTGCACCCACGTCGGATGCCGGGCTGGCGTGCTCTGCACCCACGTCGGACGCCGGGCTGGCGTGCTCTGCACCCACGTCGGACGCCGACCTGGCGTGCTCTGCACTGGACCTGCACATGAAGCTTCAAGAAATGAACCCTTTCTCGAACCAGTTGGCTCAAGTGGTTCAATGCCTCATGAGGCTTCATCTCACCATCACTACATGAAACCAAGCTCAGGCTGGCTCAGAATCCGGAGACAATCGGGTTTGCATCAACAAGTCAATCGAAAAAGAGAACGCTAGAACAAAACTCACCATTGGCTCGTAAATGATCTGGCAGATTGTAGCAGGATGAAGTGGGTTTAAATAAGGAGGTGAACAGGTGAACAGAGCAGAGTGCTAATTACAAGTAAAAACAGGTGGAACTAATCAAAGGAAGGGAAGTGACTGACAGAGAACAGATCTGACTGGCTGGTGACTGCTAACAAAGGAGTGACAAACAAACTGATAGGGTGGAAACAGAGAAGTGAGCTGGCAGATTGCTGGCAGGTGAACAAGGCTGAACTAAATGCTTGTAGAACACAGACTTTCACAGGTCTTCCTAAAAAGTGGATCAGACAGCTGCAGCTGATCCAGAACGCTGCTGCTCGTGTCTTCACTAAGACTAAGAAAGTAGAGCACATCACCCCAGTTTTAAAGTCCTTAGGCTCCCTGTATCTCAGAGAATAGACTTTAAAATACTTCTGTTAGTCTATAAATCCCTGAATGGCCTAGCACCTAAATACATCACAGACTTGTTATCAGCGTATCAACCCTCCAGACCACTAAGGTCGTCTGGCTCCAGCCTACTCCGCATACCTAGAACCAGAACCAAACACGGAGAAGCAGCATTTAGTTCCTATGCTTCACTTATCTGGAACAAACTTCCAGAAAACTGTAAAAGTGCAGAAAGCCTGAGTTCTTTTAAATCAAGATTAAAAACACATTTGTTTAGGATTGCCTTCGACTGTTCTAGTTAAATTGCTTTACTGAAACATCCTTAGTTCAACTTTGTAGTCCAACTGTTTTTAATGTTTGCTTTTAGTTTCTATTTTTCCATGTTCCATTTTGTTTCTACATTTTATTCCTACTTGCTTTTATTCAGTTTTTTTCCTGTATTTTAATCATGTAAAGCACTTTGCATTGTCTCTGTACTGAAATATGCTATACAAATAAATTTGCCTTGCCTTACATTTCGTTTGAGAAGTTCCTTCAGAAGTTCCACACAGGATCCCCTGTGTGGAAGGATGTGGCCAGCTGCATTCTCAGACGTGTACATTTTCTGGGGCTGGATGCTGCTTTGTTTTTAACTGATTTTAGTCTTTTAAAGTTAAAATGGTTGCCTCAGTTTTATCAGAGTGTTTTTAAATCGTGTTTTTTTTAAACTGCACAGATCGAAAACACATAAATCTTTGCACTGGCTGAACAGCAAGTGTGTGGAGCAAGACTGGACGTCCATTACAGCACCGTGCCGGGCTTTTTTGAGGCATTGTCCAGGCCCGGGACGGTGACCCTGCAGTGGCTGCTGCAGGTGGCTGGACCGGCTGGACCAAGACGTTAGAAAAGGGAGACTGCTCCAGCGGGGCTGGCTGCCGGCGGAGCCCACGGGCTCGTCCCCGCGGCTCTTGAGGGCGTCGGCATTGCGGTGGCTGGGGGAATTCCTCGGGGTCGTCTCTGCTCCTTCCTTGGGGGGGGGGGGGGGGGGGGGTTGCAGATATCCTGTGTCGGCCCCTCCTGGGCGACCTGCTTTAGGGGCCCCTTTGGGAGTCCGGGGTTATGGTTCCCCTGACTCCTGCCTCTGTGCTCGGGGAAGGCGGGCCTTTGGTTCTCCACAACCACTATCAAGCTATTTCCTTTTGGAAAATTTTCACCTAAACTAGTGCACTCTCACAAACTCCCACAGGTGCTGGGTCCCAGGTATTAAGTGTTCACTTATATACAGTAATCTTATAATTTATTTATTTATTTATTTATGTTCTTTCACTTTCTTTTTTCAAGTATCACATTACACATGTCAGCTTACATAATAATATATATGATTTAGCAATGGCATCTAGGTGTTATTTGATTGTATTTGTTGCTTTATGTCTGTTGGTTGTGCTGTTCTTTTTGCATCTCTCTTTCCAGGTGACGGAGCAGACGGAGAAGGTTTTATCATTCTCTCCCTTTTATCTCCTCTTTCTTTCACCTCTACTCTTTTTTTTTTTTTTTTTTTATTTCTCTTTCACTTCTTGTTCTTCCTTTACTCTCCCATTGTCATGTCCATATAATTTGAAATTCTCCTTGCAGGAATCAGATAAAAAAAAAAAAAAAAAAAAAAAAAAAAAAAAAAAAAAAGGGAGACTGCTTGGGGTCCGGTCCGCCAGACTAGCACGGCGCTTTCTGGAATGGACGAAAGAACAAATGACAGCTGGGGAGAGGCAGCTCCTGCAGCTACATGTCACAAAAAAGTGCCTGCCTGACCCGAATGACCTGTTCCCAGACGTGTTCCCGGATCCGAATTTTGAGGAGGACAGTGGTCCCCTGCTGCAAAGTATTGTCCCAAGGATGCACCGTATGTAAAACAGACCCAAAAGTACTGTACAAATGTACAAAAATCCTGAACAAGAGAACTCTCCACAGCAGAGCAATCATTGTGTGGAGTGACCAATATGGAGGACAAAAACCTCAGTGGAGGACTCTATACAAACCTCCAATAAAAAAACGGAGTGGTGACCTTCAGTGGAGGATACTTTACGGTGCTATCGCATCAAACACGTTTTTATCAGTCATCGGTCCTGGGGTTTCAAACGAGTGTCCTTTTTGCAAATTGTCTGAGAGTGTGTTTCATGTTTTTATGGATTGCGTACGACTGACTTTTTAAATTATTTAACAAGCATTTTTAGCCTTTTTGGCGTGGTTTTTACCAATTCCATTTTTATCAACGGTGTGCATTACAGTCGAGCCACTACTTTCAAATCCCGGATTTTAAATTATTTAATTGCTGAAGCAAAGATGGCTATTTATTTAACTCGAAGGGACAAAGTGCAGGCTGGACCTCAACTTGATGCGGTGGCTCTGTGGAAGTGTAACATCATGGCCAGGTTGAGGTTGGAGTTTTGCTTCCATAGAGCCACCGGAGATTTGAAGGGTTTTTTACAACTGTGGGGTTTCAAGAGTGTTTTGTGCACCATCTCTGAACAGGAAGAACTCAAATATAACAAGGTGCTAATGTAAATATTTATTGTTGACCTGATTTTGTAACAGTTTATTGTTAAATTATTGTACAATAAATGTTTTGTTAAAAATCAAAAAAGTCTTCTTCTTATTTGTCGTGAGATGGGTTTCTGTTGTGTATCTACAGTAATGGTAGTTTGGCTTCCTGACCACTGGGGGAGCTCTAAGGAACCAGAGTGATATAAGTTTGAATAAGAAGAGTTGTATGTTTTTACCACATGCTCCAGGAAATAAATGGAAGTATCGCTTTCCAACTGAGATAGCTTCTTCTGTCTTTCCTCATAACATGACATGGTGTCAGAATTAAGGACTTAAACGCCTTCTGAGAGAGCACAATGGCAAAGTTTGGACCTCCGGAGCCGTTTGACTTTACACAGCCTGCTGAGTGGCCGACCTGGCGGCAGAGATTCTCTCGCTTCAGAGTCGCGTCGAAACTCGGCAGAGAGAGCGGCGAAGTGCAGGTAAATTCGCTCCTGTACTCCATGGGGAGAGATGCTGAACCTATTTACGGCTCTTTCGCGTTTCCTGCCGCAACGGAGAATATGCCACATTCAGAGTATGAGTTCGCCCTAGTGATGCAGAAGTTTGACGAACACTTTGTTCCAAAAAGAAACGTTTTGGAACCACGCCTGATTTCACAAAAGGAGCCAAAGGGCCGGTGAGACAGTTGAAGCTTTCGTGCGGAGCTTATATGAGCTCGTGCAGCACTGCGAGTTCGGCGCGGGGAAAGATGAGCAGATTCGGGACCGGATCGTTATTGGAATAATGGATAAGGAGGTTTCTCAAAAACTTCAACTAGAAGCGGACCTGACTCTGGAGAGAGCCATCCAGCTTGCACGTCAGAGTGAACAAGTGAAACAGCAAAGTGCGGAGCGCGTGGAAACTACAGTGAATGAGGTGAGGCAGAAACAGTTTAGCAGCACAAAGAGGACCTTTGGGAGACCACAGCAGAAACAAGCACAGACACACGGTGAGAATAGACAGAACTGTGAGAGATGCGATAGGATGCACGACAGAAAATAAAACTGTCCCGCCCGAAATAAAAGATGCAGAAAGTGTAACAAAATGGGACATTTTGAAGCTGTGTGTAAAACTAAAATGGTAAAACAGGTCAGAGCTGAAACTGCTATAAGTTCGGATGAAGATTCCTTCTTTATTGGTGAACTGTTCCTTAGAGCAACAGCAAAGTCAAATGTCATCGAGGAGTCAGATTCAGACATCGACTGGGACATTGAACTGCTGGTGAATGGTAGCGCAGTGAACTTTAAAATTGACACTGGTGCTGATACCACAGTCATGACAGACTCAACTTTCAATAATCTACAGCAAAAACCAAAACTGCATAAGTCCAGATCATCAGTGTACAGTCCAGGTGGAAAGGTCAGATGCATGGGTACGTTCCTCGCTACCACCACACACAACGGTCAGAGATACCAGTATTGGATTACAGTTATTAAAGGACAGTTTGTCAGTAACCTATTAGGCAGAGCAGTGGCAAAGCAAATGGGACTGATCAAACGAGTCAATGCCATGTGTGGTGACTATTTGTTATCCAATGACGTGTTCGGGGAAATAGGAGTACTGAACTGTGCGGCGGTTAAAATTGAGCTGACTGATGAGGCAATTCCATACAGTGTCAGTACACCACGCCGAGTCCCTTTTCCCCTCCTTCCGAAGGTGGAGAAAGAACTAAAGCGGATGCTGAATCTTGGGATCATTGAGGAGGTTTCCGAACCTACAGATTAGTGTGCCCCAATGGTGCCTGTTCCAAAACGCAACAAGGATGAAGTCAGGGTGTGTGTAGATCTAAAACGCTTGAACAAGGAGGTTAAGCGAGAACGCTACATTTTACCTACATTAGATGACATAACACCTAAACTGGCTGGGCCCAAGATTTTCTCCACTCTGGATGCCTCTAGTGGGTTTTGGCAAATTCCATTAGACCCCAGCTGCCAAAGACTGATCACGTTCATCACCCCAATGGGCCGGTTTTGCTTCAAACGCTTACCGTTCGGGATCACATCAGCTCCTGAGATTTTCCAGCGACTGATGAGTAATCTACTTAAGAACCTGGAAGGAACTATTGTCGTGATGGACGATATTCTGGTTTACGGATCTTCTAAGGAGCAACATGACCGTAGACTCGATGCAGTTCTGCGGACGATCAAGGCGTCCGGTCTTAAGTTGAATAGGGACAAGTGTCACTTTGGGAAAATTGAACTGCAGTTCTTCGGACACATCATTAGTGCTGATGGTGTAAAGCCTGATGTGAGCAAGGTGGATGCTATTGCTAAGATGCCTCGTCCGTCAAACGTGGAGCAGCTGAGACAGGTGCTCGAGCTGGTGAACTATGTCGGGAAATTCCGGCCAGGTCTGTCTACAGTGCTGCATCCACTGACTAACCTGCTCAAGAAAGAGACTGCATGGGTTTGGGGTGAACCCCAGGAGCGAGCATTCAACAAAGCCAAAACAATGCTCATAGCTGCGCCAGCTCTTTGCTACTACGACGCCAACAAACCAACAGTGGTCAGCGCCAATGCCAACAGTTATGGCCTCGGGGCTGCTTTGTTACAGGACCATGAGGGGGAGTTGGGTCCAGTTGCCTTTTGCTCACGCACACTTACTGATGCGGAGAAGAGATATTCTCAGATTGAAAAGGAGTGTCTGGCGTCGGTCTGGGCCTGTGAACGTTTTGCTCGCTACATCCAAGGGATGGGCCATGTCCGGTTACAAACCGATCATAAGCCACTATTACCACTGATTAACTCTTATGATCTTGACAAAACGGCACTAAGATGCCAGAGACTGCTCATGCGTCTTTTGAGATTCAACATCACTGCTGAACATGTTCCCGGCAAACAGCTTGTAGTCGCTGATGCACTCTCCAGACATCCGTTGAAAGACAGTTATGTTCCGGAAACTGAAACACAAGTAAAGGCATATGTCAACACTATTGTGGCTAGTAAGCCGATCAGGTCACCAAAGCTGGAGGAACTCCGCCAAAATACACGAGATGATGCTGAACTCCAAAAAGTAATCACATTTATCAGAAAAGGGTGGCCTCGCTATATGTCAGAGGGCTCACTAATGCATGGATACTATGCAGCCAGAAGTCACCTATCAGAGTTGGATGGGCTGGTCCTTTATCACGACCGCATTTTTGTTCCAACAGCACTCCGAGCTGGTGTTTTGGACCAACTACACGAAGGCCATCAGGGCCTCACCAAGTGTCGTGAGCGAGCGAAGTTGACGGTGTGGTGGCCGAAGATCACAAACAAAGTGAAGTTCTGTGACTTTTGCAGAGAGCACAAACCTACACAGAGACACGAACCACTGATGACAACTTCTCTGCCCAGTGGTCCATGGCAGAGAATAGGAGTTGACCTGTTTGTGCTTGAGGGTTACACGTATCTCGTTGCTGTTGATTACTTTTCCAGAGACATTGAAATCGCTTTCCTCACCACCGCTTCCAGCACCCAGGTTATCAACAACCTCAAACAAATGTTTGTGAGATGGGGCATCCCGCTAGAACTCGTCAGCGACAATGGGACACAGTTCACATCTGCAGAGTTTCAAGAATTCAAGCAGAGGTATGGGTTCACTCACATAACCTCAAGCCCCCATTACCCACAATCTAACGGAGCCGCAGAAAGGGCTGTTCAGACTGCAAAGTACATCCTTAAACAACCTGACCCCTGTTTAGCTCTTATGAGTTACCGCTCCACACCAGTAGCGGCAACGGGTTCCAGTCCAGCGCAACTTATGACTGGCCGACAGATCCGCACCACTGTTCCTGTCCTGGAAAAAACATCGATGCCAGGCGCAGTCAACCCAGACCTGGTTCACATAAAAGATGCCAAGGCTAAAGATTCTTACAGATTCTTCTACAACCGCAGCTATTCAGCTCGCCCTCTTCCCGACCTTCTCCCTGGTCAAAATGTGAGAGTGAAACTTGATGGGGAAAATGGGTGGACCACACCTGCCAAAGTCATCAACAAGTCCAAGGAGCAGAGATCCTACCTTGTAGAAATGGCCAACGGGACTGTGACCCGTCGCAACAGACGTCACCTTCAGGAGGTTCCTGGGACTGATATTCCTGTAGCAAAACGTTTGGCTGAGTCTGCAGTGCCACAGCAGGACTGCAGATCCCCAGCTACAGAGGTGGCCATTCCATCTGAACAACCATCAAATCAGCCAGCGGCGAGTCCTCCCACAAAATCCTTCTTCCCACCATCTGCTCCTGTGAGAACATCTTCCAGAGGACGTGAAATAAAGCTGCCTCTGAGATTCAGAGACTATATGTGTTAAAGGGGCAGAATGATCCCTATCAGGACTGAGGGCAGTCTACCCCTGTGATGTCCTGTACTGTTCTGTGTGGAATGTGTTGAGACTGTTATGGAAAAAAAAAAAAAAAAAAAAAACTTCTGAAAACATCCAAGTTTATATTGGAAAGAAGCCTCTGTTGAAAGAGCTGTGACAGCTAAAGATTAAGTTAAATGGAGCCATTAAACGTATTAGAGAATGTATTATTTAGTATTCGTCAAGACATTGAAATCGCTTGCAGATGTGTAGGATTTTGCAATGTTTAACTTTAAAAGAAGGGAGATATCGTAAGATGGGTTTCTGTTGTATATCTACAGTAATGGTAGTTCCGCATCCTGACCACTGGGGGAGCTCTAAGGAACCAGAGTGATATAGGTTTGAATAAGAAGAGTTGTATGTTGTTACCACATGCTCCAGGAAATAAATGGAAGTATCACTTTCCAACTGAGATAGTTTCTTCTCTTTCCTCATAACATGACATTATTATTTATTATTATTATTTATGAACGCTGGAGATAGGCACCAGCAACCCCCGTGCAGTAGGTAGCACTGTTGCCTTACAGCAAGAAGGTTCAGGGTTCAAATCCAGTTCTGGGTCTTTTTGCGTGGAGTTTTCATGTTCTCCCTGTGCATGCGTGGGTTCTCTCTAGGCACTCCTCCCACAGTCCAAAAACATGACTGTTTTCTCTAAATTGTGAATGTGTGTGTGAATGGTTGTTTGTCTCTGTGTTGCCCTGCGACAGACTGGCGACCTCTCAGGGTGTACCCCGCCTCTCGCCCGGTGAACGCTGGATATAGGCACCAGCCCCCCCGCGACCCCATGAGGGATTAAGCGGGTCAGAAGATGGATGGATTATTATTATTGGTGGCTGGCAAACATATTTTCGTTGTGCATTACCGCCAATAACTGGTGAGAAGTGTGGGTCATAATGGCAATATATTTCAATGTATTTCAAAATATGCATATATGTTTATACATATCTATATATATGCAAAATAATAATTTATAAATACTAAATCCTCCTAATTAGTCCTGTTTTTATTAGATATATTAATAAATATTGATAACAACACACATTTTTTGAATTCTGCTGCAGAATGTCCACAAGGTCAAATTTAACTGTCTCCTTAGAAAGGTTTCTAAACAATTTCCTTCTTTCTTCTTCATATCGTTTGCAACACATCACTACATGTTTTACTTGTCCACAATATTCACATTTCTACCTGAAATATGTTTTCCTTATTTGAAGGGTGTGTCATTTAATCCAGTATGTCCAAATCTAAGTCTTGAAATAACTGTTTCCTCTCTTCTATTCCTTTCTGCTCTCCTCATTTCTCTGAGGTTCTGTTGAATCCTATAAAACCATCTTCCTTTTTGCTATTCTTCCTATTGCTTTGCCACCTTTCTTTCAGTTTTTGTTAAATGATACTTTTAATTTCTGTCTTACTTAGGTTATATCAATAGTTATATTTTTTTGATGCCTCCTGAGCAGTCTTATCTTCAATTTCATTTCTTTTTATTCCCAAATGTAACAATAATACCCATCATTTCAATTTGATACAATACTTGCTGTATTTTAATCAAAATGTCTGATCTACTTTCAGAAAAATTATTTTGTATACTGACTAGTGATGAACTCGAATCTGAACAGATAATTGCTCTTAGTGGTCTTCCTTCCTCTATCCATTGCAAAGCTAGCAATATTGCTAGCATTTCTCCAGCATATAATGAAAATTCAATCATTCATTCTTTTATTTACTTTGACATTGAATTCTGGAACATAAAATGCAATACCCAGCCTTCTACTAAAACTTTCAGATGCATCTGTATATATTTGAATATAACCATATTAACTATTGATGTATGCTTGTATCAGCTGATGATTAAGATTACCTTTTTTCCTTTTCAACCATGTAAAATCTATTGTAGCTTCAGAAAGAATCTAGGGAGGGGTTACTGGTAATGGTACAGTTGGACTACAGTTCATTTGATGTAATTTAAGTTATTTTGTTGCACTATCCATCCAAAACTTCCTGCTTGTCTCCTCCCCCTTTCCCAGCATGACTGCAATGTTTCTTTTGTTGGATGGTCTTGACCATGACCCTGTAAACTAACCCAGTAATTTAATTACAATTACGTTCCTTGTAATGATATCTGGAATTGGACCCGATAATTCACACAAAACACGTTTAAAAAGCAAGTAGGTGTAGCTGCAGTGGGAAATTTCTGGAAACAGGACTGGCAGCGGTTTTCGAGAATCTCTTCTCCTAGACCTCATAATGTGGCGGATAGTATAAACAGGTTCCCCATCCAGAAGTCAGGTGGGTGTATGGAGACAAAAAAAAACTCCCAAAATGGAATTTACATGGCAAAATTTTTTTTAACTTTGTCCATTCGTAAATCAAGTTCTTCCTTGGGACAAAGTGTCTATGAAAGTCTGTTTTAAAAGTATCATATTGCATGGCACTTAGCACGTCGCCAGCCTCATCCCCCATGCAATAAACAAGTGTGTTTACTTGATTAGCATCTGAAGAGCTGTTCAGGTTACTTGCAAGCATAATACGGTCAAACCGTTGTATCCACTTTTCCCACTCCAGGGGTTTGGAAAAAATCAAAGGGCTCTGGTGGTTTGATGGTAAAGGTTGCCGCCGGGGCTGCCGTTGCCACTGCCTGCCTCATCGGTGTGTCTCCCCTGTCCGCTGTTGTCAACTGCTGCTGAAGCCACCGTCGCTCGTGCTGAGTCATTCATTGCCGCTTGCCGGTTGCAAAGCTGACGTTATTAATCTCAAAGCATGCCAACTTCTGACACCATGTTGTGTTAGGGTCCCATATAAAGAGTTGCAGCTCTTGTATTACTCAAGCCTCCTTATTTTCTATTTGAGCCCTACTTATTCTACATGTCCAATTCCCCAATTCACATGGTCTGCCCTCAAGTGATAATAAATGTAATTCAATGCATTGCACTACAATGTTAAGTTGAGAATATTATTAGCTTTTAAAAGGGGGTAAATATGGTTGTTTTGCAAGCATAAATTAATATTTTTTCATTATTTTTTCCATATATATTTATTGGGTTATAAGGATACAATACATGTCTTTTCATGATAATACGTTTCACCCATCCCCCCGTTCACATACAGACAAAATACAGTGAGTAATGTTAACAATGAGCAAACACAACTCTCTCCCCCTCAACGAGAAAACAGGAGGGGCGAACATTTACCAAACCAACAAACAAATTCCAACTAAAAAATAAAAAAGATAAATAATAATAATAATAAAAAATGAAAAAGTGACATTTAGAGGAGGGATCTGAAATGCTTGGAAAACGAAATCAAAAGTGTGAATGTAGTAGTATAGAAATATCTAGATATTTCTGAACAAATAGTTTTCAGGTGCGAAGTACCGGTGGACCAAAGTGGGCGGGGTATATAAGACGAAGCTGCGCCCTGCTGGAGACATGACCTCCTGGTGCTCCGATTGTCTGGCTGCGTCTCGTGGATTCTAGCAGTGAATGTTAACAAGCTGAGTGTGGTGTGGTGCACGTTACTTTTATTCCTTGGTACTGAAACGCCACTGTGCTGCCCTCCTCCTCTCCCTCGTACTACGAGTGTGTGTCTGTGCTTGTTTGTGTGGATTGGCAAGTCCCCCCACGTTGGGACCACTGCTGTTCTGGTTACCTGGATTTTGCATGCTTCCTGCCGAAGTCGGGCTGTGGCGGCGGTTACACGCACCAACTGAGCGGTGTTCGGGGTGCGGCAGCGGCGCTCCCAGTTTGCCTCCTGCTGTGGCGTGGCCAGAGGGCCACCTTCGGTTTTGACATTTTAACTTGTTTTTATGTTTATTATTTTTGTTCCAGCCCTTTTGTGGTTTTTATATAACCGTTTATTTTATTTGGGCTGATATTGTTTTTCTTTTATATTAGTTGTAAGAGTGTTGTGTTTATTAATTGTTTTGTTTGTTTTGTTGGCAGTGCTGAGGTCCGGCGGTGGTGCTGGTGTGGCCACGGCGTCTTCCTTTTTTGTGCGCTGTGATTTCTGAGTTTGGGTTGTCTCACTGTGTTTGGTGTTTTAAAGGGTTCTCTTTCAACCTTCGTTTCGGTATCTCACTATGGGACACGACCCCAGTGCTGTCCCCCAGAAGCTCTATTACACTACGCCAGTCCTGACTAGCCAGCAGAAGTGATGTCGGCTCCAGGAGGAGGTGCTTCCTCCCTGTATAAATGGCTGACGTCATGCAAGCGATCTTCAGTCTAACACCTCTTCTCGCTCCCAGAAGCAACTCTCAGACGGCTAGTGCGGTACAATTGAGCTAGCTTAACTGTTCACAGAGCGAGCTAACAACTCGGTTGCCGAACGCATCTCAATAGCTGTGCTTGGTTGTTCTGAGTTCTTCTACTGCTGGTCTGTCATCAAACAGCAGCAGCTGCAGCTAGTCTCCAAACTAGCTGCGCCCTTTTACTTTGATTTTAAACGAAGCTGATAGTCGCGAAGCTTGGACCTGTGCTCACCATGGACAGGACCAAACTACCGGCTAGAGCGTGCACGTGTGGCAACCTCATTGCTGGGGCAGATACCCATTCCGTCTGCGCTTCGTGTCTGGGGCCGCAACATGCCCAAGACGGGTTAGCATCGCCAGTGAGCTGCGAACATTGTGCACGGCTCTCCGTTAAAACTCGTCGGCGTAGGCTAGCACACCAAGCTAGCTTGTCAGAGGCGGAGCCTGTGCTGGGGGTATCCAATCCCCCTCCACCGGTTCTTGCCGCGACTGATGAGGGAGAGCCCCCATTAACTCAAGCCAGTTGGGGTGACCAGCTTGATGCTGTCGCACCACTTCTTGACATGGAGGAAGACGAAGCCGAACTCTCAACGTTCAGTAATTTTGCTGGTGCAGAATCTGACTCCGAGGTGGAATCCGTTAGTCTCGGGTCGGATGACTACGAGCAGGACGGCGAGACATTCTCCATCCCGTTGGCTGCAAAGCCTACGGAAACTGGTGAAACCCGCTGCAGCGGTCCCCCAAACCCGACTGCATCGGACCTGCACGATATCTGCAGAAGAGCAGCTGCAAAGCTGGGCATTGAATGGCCGGAAACCCCAGCCGAGACCACCACGTCTCGGTATGAGGGGAAAAGGCTTCCAAAAGCCAAATCTTCCACCAGACAGCTGCTGCCGGTTTTCCCAGAGTGCCTCGAGGAAGCAACCCGGTCCTGGACTAATCTGCTCACCGCCAAGAACCCCGTTCTGGGAGGGTCGGCGCTGGACTGGACCGGGGTGGAGGACAGCGGTTTCTTCCGCCTGCCTCCTGTTGAACCTCAGCTGGCATTTCACCTGCACCCCTCACAGAAATCGACCATGACAGCGGCAGGACCAACCCTCCCATTCAAGGCCGATTCGTTTCAGTCAGCTTTAAACGAAAAAAGCTACAAAGCCGTGGCAGCATCGTTTAAAGCCCTAAACGCCTCATCGCTTCTCCTCGCTTATCAAGCAGAACTGCAGGAGCAGATGACGGGTGCACCGACCGCAGATCTGTGGGACGGGTTGTGCGTGGTGACAGACCTCTGCCTGCGTCTCCATAGAAACACTGTCCAGGCCTCAGGGAGAGCAATGGCTCTGATGGTCACTCAGGAGAGAGCCAGATGGTTGAATCTGTCTAGTCTGTCTCAAAGAGAAAAAAATCAACTCCTCGACACTCCGGTGGACCCGAAGGGCTTATTCGGCCCCACCGTTGCAGCGATGCAAAAACACTGCGAGGAGAAGAAGAGAGAAGGTGAAGTGCTGCAACTCTGTCTGCCCAGAAGAGCGCAGCCTCCTCCCCCCGCGGCACCTCGTCAGACGTTCGCTCAGGCGGCGGCTCGACCGGTCTACCGCATCCCTAAGCGCCAACCTCAGCCGCAGCCACCGGACCACGGCCAGGGAAAGCAGACCGAATTTAAAGGTGCATGGGGACGAAAGCCCTTCGTGCCACCGGTGATTCGGGAACCAAACCTCCGGCCACCGCGAGCGCGAAGAAAAAGTGGCAGGCTACCTACGACACTAGCCTTAGGATGGGAGAGCGGGCACTGCCAGACACCTGCTCCCCTCCCACCGGGAAACGTTCTGTCCCAGTTCGAGTTTGTGAAGCCACGTTCAGGGCAATTCAAACGGCCTGCAGAGCCAACGTTGGAGCTCACAGTTCAGAGCTGAACCAAGAGGAGAAAACACACACACAGCCAGAGCTCAGTGGAGCCAGAGCGGTGGCCGGAAAACACACACCAGTGCACAAACACACACCAGTGTTTGAAAACACAAATATCTCCCTTCATAACAAACGCGCAACCAGGTCAAGAACCGAGGGCGCAGCCAAAACAAAAAAACATAATAAAGATGTCAAAAATGACATTGGGACAGAACGGGGCCATGCAGCTGCACATGAGGCCAACAGGAGGGAGCTCTTGCCCTACCTTTGGCGTACTCGGCAGCTCTCTCTATGAAAGAGGGAGCGGACCGACAGCAGCTTCAGCTTACTCAGCCAGCACGGAACACAGAAGCACTTCCCAGCCCTCTAGCGAGAAGAATCCAGCAGTGGCAAGTGTGCGGGGGATCAGACTGGTTCTGCCCTTTATCAGAGGGCACCATATTTTGGTCAGATCGGACAATACAACGGTGGTTGCATACATCAACAGGCAGGGAGGCCTGTGCTCACAGCATTTACACATGCTGGCACACGGACTGATAGTCTGGACCAGCTCACGCCTTCTGTCACTGAGAGTCACTCATGTGCCAGGGGTGATGAACAGGGGTGCAGATCTGCTGTCGAGGGGCAGCCCCCGCTTCAAGGAGTGGAGACTCCACAGCGAGGTCATAACCCTGACCGTACCGCTGCCCATATGGCAGCGGTACGGTCAGGCGGAGGTAGACCTCTTTGCATCTGAGGAGAACACTCAGTGTCCGAGGTTTTTCTCCCTGACCGAGGAGGGCGCTCCGCTGGGGCTGGATGCTCTAGCACACGAGTGGCCTTCGGTGCTCTTGTATGCTTTTCCACCGCTGGAACTGATTATTCCTACCCTCGCCAGGGTGTGAGAGAGGAAACATTCACTCATCCTGGTAGCTCCCCGCTGGCTGGGGAAGCACTAGTTGGCAGAGAGTTTCCAGTTACTGCAGGGCGAGCCGTGGCGGCTCCCCTCCGCAGAGATCTCCTAACGCAGGCACACGGAGAGATATTTCATCCTCATCCAGAACGCCTGGCTCTATGGGCCTGGCCTGTGAGAGGGTAAATCTGGTAACCAGCGGGCTTCCCCAGAACGTCATTGACACAATTCAGAGCACAAGAGCAGTCTCAACTGGTAGCGCATATGAGGGAAAATGCCATGCGTTTGAGGGTTGGTGTGCAAAAATCATGTTTAGCGCAATGCAGAGCCCTGTGTCAGTTATTCTGACATTTCTACAAGAGCTGCTGGATAAAGGCTTGGCTTTTTCCACTGTCAAAGTATACTTGGCAGCTATTTCAGCTTGCCGTGTAGGCTTTGGAGACAAAACAGTGGGACATCATCCTCTGGTGTGCCAGTTCATGAAGGGTGCATGACGGCTCCGGCCAGTATCCAAAAGCCTCACCCCTTCATGGGATTTGCCGATGGTGCTTGATGCTTTGTCACATGCACCTTTTCAACCTTTGGAGCAGGCTGAGCTTAAAGTGCTTTCATTTAAGACAGCTTTATTGGTCGCATTGGTTTCTGCCAAACGTGCTTTTTCAGTAAACCCTTCCTGCATGCGGTTTACTGAGCGAAATCTTAAGGTTTCTCTGAAACCCAATCCGGCTTATATGCCAAAGGTTTTTAACCCGGCCTTACCATGCCGCCCTTTGGAGCTGATGGCTTTCTGCCCGCCACCATTCTCCTCTCAGGAGCATGAACAGCTGCATACGCTCTGCCCTGTGCGGGCTCTTCAGATCTATGTGGAGAAAACAGCTGGTTTTCGCAAATCTGAGCAGCTGTTTGTGTCATGGGCTTTACCACATAAAGGGAAGCCCCTAACTAAGCAACGTCTTTCCCATTGGATAGTCGGGGCTATAACTATGGCCTATCAGAGTAAAGGCCTGACACCCCCTGCAGGTCTGCGAGCTCATACCACTCGTGGCATGGCCTCATCCTGGGCACTGTTTCAGGGTATACCTTTGGAGGACGTATGTGATGCTGCCAGCTGGGCAACCCCTCACACCTTCGCTAGGTTCTATAGACTGGATGTCCACGGCACCAACTCTGGCTCACACAGTTCTGGGTGTGGGATCCACACTTAGATAACTGCAGCATGCATCTTTTGGTCTTCGAGTAAGCTTATCTGGCAATACGGGAGTCACCATATCCCATAGTGAGATACCGAAACAAATGTTGAAAGAGAACTTTAGGTTAAGGAATTAACCCCGGTTCTCTGAAACATGAGTGAGGTATCTCACCAGATCACCCTCCTTGCCTGGAGAGAGGAAGAGGTGTGCTTATAAGACTGAAGATCGCTTGCATGACGTCAGCCATTTATACAGGGAGGAAGCACCTCCTCCTGGAGCCGACGTCACTTCTGCTGGCCAGTCAGGACTGGCTTAGTGTAATAGAGCTTCTGGGGGACAGCGCTGGGGTCGTGTCCCATAGTGAGATACCTCACTCATGTTTCAGAGAACCGGGGTTAATTCCTTAACCTAAAGTTTTTGTTTGCTGTGACGCCGTCCTTATAGTGGCCCTTCTAATAGTGACCTCAGCTGTAGTTTCTTTTGTTTTTCTTCTACTTTTGTTTGCTCATTATAAAGAACTGGTTTTAAAGAGTGTTTTAACGGTTTTAAAGTATTTTAACTGCATGTAATAAATAGTTCTTGTGGTAAACCTTGAAGCTGTCTCAGATGTTTCAAATCACACATAAACTAAACCTGTGTGCCTTTTAAAAAGGAAAGTAACATTCTCTGGGTGAAATTCCCAGGGTGGCGTTGTTGAACATTTATTTTATATAATATTCCAAAATTTCACCTAGTGTCGCCACATAACAATAACAATTTTTACATGTCGTTCTTGTCATGCTTTGTTGAATAAACCCGAACACAACCACACACATAGCTACGTTTGAGAGTTTTTATTGAAAGATGATGGATTGTGGAGGAAGAAACTAAGAGTCTGTACCAGGCTGGAGCAGGAGGATGGTGAAGCACTGGCTGGCAGACGTAGTGAACTTCAGGCTGGACAAGGTGAGAATGCTTGTGAGCAGTGGAGAGCAGGAGAACCAGTAGCACAGCAGAGAGAGTACTTGCAAGCAGGCAGGAAGGCGTCGATGAAAGGAACTCTGTCAGGCAGACGTAGGAAGCTCTGACTATCAAGCAGACGCAGGAATCTCTGGCAGGCAGACATGGGAAAATCTCTGACTGACAGACGAGGTTTGGATGAAGAATGATGAGCAGTGGTTAGCAGTAATGAGCAGAGGATCCGACAGGGAAGAGCTGCCTAAAGTGAGCTTAAGTAGGAGTGATGACAGGTGGAATGAGTCCGGGCTTGATTAAGGACGGCAGGTGAAACTGATCAGTGGAGCATGGAATTGAGTCTGCGGAAGGAGGAAGGTGCCAAGAAATGTCCATGGTGCAGCAGGCAGAGCTGCACCATGACAGTTCTTGAAGTTCGACCTGGGTGCGATTTGATGGGGGGATTTACCCCCCCCTCTGTTTGTGATGTCCACCCCTCTGGTCATTCATGTTTTATCCCTGGGGGGATACATTCCTCCCCCCTCTGATCTGAATAAGTAATATTATCAGGGGTTAAAGTTGTCTGTCGCTGCGACGGATTTCCGTCATTTGGAAAATGAGCGCAAAATGTTCCGTGTAGACTTTTTATTCAAGATTTTAAACTGCGCTCAACCAATGAAATCTGGCAGAGCCGGGACATTAGCCAATCAGAAAGAGAGTAGGAGAGTAGGGCGGGTCTTTGCAAAGCGGAAATCTGCCGGTTTGAGGTTTATCGGTGTTCAATCATTTTAACTTTTGGAAGAACATCTCAAACATACCACAGATGGTATGAATGAAAGTAGTGGTGGTCAAAGGTTTTCTTTGGATTTATGCAAACCACCAAGTCAGAAACTTCTGCGGATAGAACAGCTGACAACAACTTCCCTCGGTAAGTGTCTGTCGCTGCTCTTGCAGTTAATTGATGAGCTATTTCCACCTGTGGCCACGTCGCCTGTCAGCGTTTATTCCCTCGCTTCCAGTAATTTAGCTGATAAACGCGGCAACTAACCAGGGATGATTCACTGTTATGTTTTATTTAAAACTGAAAGAGTAACGCTCTAGCTCGGCTAATTTAGCATGACGCGCTTTTTTTTTTTGAAGAAGAAGTGTCGGAATGTGCAACGATGTCCCAGTTTGACTGGGTCTGATTCGGAAAAAGTTAAAAAAAAATCATAAATATTATTCCACCTGCGCTTTTCTGTAACAAAGAAGGCAGAGCTGCAGTCAGAGCGGCTGTCAGTCAATATGCAGCAGCGTCTGACCTCAGGAGCAGCTGAACCAGGACACTCGTTAAATAAAATGACAAGGATTTTGATGCATACAGATTAAGGAAACTACGTCAAAAATAAAACAAATAAACTGCAGCTACAACATGGACTGGAGAACGGGCTCTAACTGTGTGAGACCAGAGAAAGGCGAGAGTTTTTGTAGTTATTTGTTATTTTAACACGGAGTGGAGCGTGATGTGAAGCGACACTGTAGAAGCCAGTCGCACTAGAACCAGCTGAAAAAGCCTCCTGTGGATCTATGGACTCATTTTACTCCAACCCAAAAACACCTGCCAGACAGACAAGGTAAACCAGCCAAGATTACCTTAAACAATATTTAACTTAACGCAGAAGTTTAATAACATTTTTCTAATGAAAAAAGTTCATCTTTAAAAGCAAGTTAAAACATTTTCTGACAAACTTTAAGCAATTTTACTAAACTTTTTAAAAATTTAATCTCCCATCCATGGATTGTCTATACCTGCTTTTCCGTACAGGTGTTACGTCATGCCGTATCTGATTGGAAAACGCGGCTTGACGTAACATAGGGTCGTGGAGGAGCTGTTGACCATCTCCAGCAGTCAATGAGCGAGAAGTGGGGACACAGAGTCCACCTTGGACACGTCACTGGGCTAAAATATAACCGTTTTTATAGACTTCAAAAAAGTTAATGCCTTTTTTTTATAAACTCATGAGTTGTGATAATTAATTGGTGAGCAATAACGGGCAAAGCAGAGACTGATTATTGTAATGTGCGATCTGTGTCAAGTTAAAATGTATGATCTCATGATAGTGTTGGTTATGTGTCCCTCTTTGTCCATGGCTGTTGTTGGCCTTGTACGATCATAGGATTGATTTATATTGAATGTGACAGTGGAGTTAATGTACAGGTGTAAAGAAGATGATGTAATGATGCAAGCTGCTGTCTTTTGAATTAGCTGCAGTTTATGGAGGGTTTTGAAATTGTAAAGTGCAAAGGTGAGTGGACTGTGGACCAGTTTGGCAAAAGTGCAAAGGAAGAACTTGCTTGATGCTGCAAATATGAACATTAACCAGGTTATGTTATGGATGTGGAAAGTGAAGGAGATTATGGAGAAGGCTGTCCAGGATGGCGCCAAGGCTCTGAAGCTGGAAGAGATACAGGAATTGTCAATGGAACTACCAGAGTTGGTCAAAGTGGACTTTGCACAATAAGCAAATGGGGTTACTAAGGTGGCATGACGTCCACAGCCCCGGGAATATATGGGCTGACTAGAAAAAAATTTCAGTCAAATTGATTATTTTTGCTTTAACCCCTGAATATTATGGATTTTTCAAAATTTATATTAATACATGTCTTGTGTCCTTCACATTTGTAAATTTAATTTTTTGTTTGTTTTGAAAGAGTATTATTACGTTTTCTGCTCAAAGGGGTTAAAGTAAACTATTACTCCTGAGTCCCGACAGTAGATGGCGCAAGTTTAAAAACAATAGTCTAACCTAGTGGATCTAGCTAGCTACCTGAAAGAGCACCTGCTAGCTAACCATTATTAATAAAACTTTAATTCATTAATAAAACTTTTGAAATGATCCCCCCCTCTGTTTTTTTTGCAAATCGCACACTGAGTTCGACCACCAAATATTAACACCAACCACTGGCCTCTCTCAAAATCCTGACTGGAAAAGAAAAAAAATAGGAATGATTCAATTAAAAAGGGGTTACTTCAGTGTATCTTACTTAGAACCATCTACTTTAATCATCTAAGGAGGGAATTGAATCAATTAAGGAAAGAATGGGATTCCAAGTTTTATCAAATTTGTCGGCACACCCCCTAATACTGTACTTGATATTTTCTAAGCGTAGGAGTGACATTAAATCCTTCAGCCAAGAGTCAGGGGAGGGAGGATTCCTATCCTTCCATTGGAGTGAAATGCGTCTGTGGGCTACCAGAGATGCGAAAGCAATAGCGTTACTTTCCCTGTTCATGAAGTGTGTGAATTCTTCAAGCAATCCAAAGATGGAGGTTAAAGTACTCTGAAGCACCGGTTTGTTTAGAGCTTTTATAAAAGTATTGTAGAAAGAGGACCAGAATGAGCTTAATCTGGGACAGGAAAAAAACATGTGTGAATGACTGGCTGGTGACAGAGAACATCTGTCACATGTATCACTTGTATTTAAAGAGTTTTTTAAGTCTAGCTTTGGAATAATGTGTCCTGTGTAGGACCTTAAACTGAATCAAAGTCAGACTGGCCCAAGCTGAGGCGGAGTTTACCCTGTCAAGGGCCCTCTACCACTCTTCATCTGGCAAGGTACAACCTAACTCCTTTTTCCATGAATTTCTAGTCACCAGCGAGGATGGTGGTGATGACAAGATTAATTTTCTGAAATGATTCCACGGGCCGCAGGGAGAGAGAGAATGACATCAATGAGAGTACAAGGTGGTAATTGGGAAAGTTACAACAAACAAAATCTCTGGCTTGAAAATACCTAAATAAATGGGACTGTGGAAGGGCAAACTTAGTTCGGAGGTTATCAAAGGAGGTAAAAATGTTCTTGTCATAAAGATGATCAAAGTTTACCAGCCCTTTCTCTTTCCGCAGAGAGAAAGTTTAATCACGTGATGGAAATAAATAGTTTTCACAAAAGGGCATTAGTGGGGAAAGAGAGGTGATTTTAAAGTGCCGTTTAAACTGTCTCTGGATTTTTATAGTAGTGGAGGAGACTTTAGTGGGGTGTGCATTTAGAGGGGAACATAGTAAAGCTGATAGAGAGACAGGGATGCATGAGTAAGCTTCCATCTGACACTAGTCTGTGTTTGGGGAGTTGTACCAGGTATAGACTTTTTGAATATTGGCTGCCCAATAATATACCCTGAAATCCAGCAAAGCAAGGCCTCCCTCGTCCTTGGATCTTTGCAATATTGAGTGCGTTGCCCTTGGAGTCTTTCCTGCTCAAATGAAATGTGAAACAATCTTATCCAATTCTTTGAAAAAAAGCTTTGGTATATAGGTAAACACTGAAAAAGAAATAAAAATGTTGGTAGAACATTCATTTTGATAGAGTTGATTCTACCTAGAAGCGACAATGGAAGATAATAGTGTAATAGATCTGATGTCACCTTTCTGACCAGTTCCACAGGGTTATGTTTATGTAGTAAAGGGAGACTATTCAAGATATTAATTCCTAAATATTGAAACCTAGAAGTGTCAGGGCCTGGTTACTGAGCCCGAATGCAGCCACACACAGAGCTTCGTTCCAGAGTTTTTATTGAAAATTGTGAGTTGTGGAGATGGAAACCAGAAGTCTGTACCAGATAGCAGCGGAGGGATGGTGAAGATGGCTGGAGCTGAAGCGGGCGGAGCGCAGCTGGAGCCAGAGGACGTGAGGGAACACCGGCAGGCAGGCGGTTGACACAGAGGTAGCTGGAGGACTGCTGGTAGACATGAGGAAGGGTAGTGCAGCTGGCTTGGGGCGGAGAAAGGCGGTGAAGAGGACAGTGAGGGACAAAGAACACTGGAGACAAGAGGCATGAAGCAGACAAGGGAAGGATGATGACGAACCAGCGGGGAAGAGCAGACTGAGATGAGCTTATATAGGAGGTTGGACAGGTGAAATGAGTCTAGACTTGATTATTGCAGCAGGTGAAACTGATCCGGCATGGAGTGGAGCTGGGATGAGTGGATGGTGGAAGGATCTGGAACTGTCCATGGTGAAGCAGAGAGAACTGAACCCTGACAAGAAGAGGCTAAGCAGAACAGCAGTGATTGAGCCGGGATCTGTTTGGCTGTATCATTAAGAGGGAAGCATTCACTTTTTTAAATCTTCAACTTATAACCAGAAAAGCAACCAAAAGTGTGTAAAATGTGCAGAATTTTGGCCATGCAAATAGTGGGATTTGAGACATAGAGTATGTCAGGGTTTAGGATCTGAACCTAAATTCAGCCACACACAGATCCACACAAGTCTTTATTGAAAGGTTGGGTAGTGGAATGAAGAACCAAACTGTACCAGGCTGTAGCAGAGGAATGGTGAAGATGGCTGGAGCTGGATGACGGAGCTGAAGCAGGCACACAAAGGGAACAGAGACTTGGCAGGCGAAGGGAGCACAGGATGAGGTACTTAAGGCAAGGCATGGATTTGGTGAGAATGACGAGGTCACTGTCAGAGGACAACTGCAGACGATCCGGCGGGGAATGGCAGACTGAGGTAAGCTTTTATAGAGGGGTTGGCAGGTGGAATGAGTCCGGATCTGATTAGGCATGACAGGTGTAGCTGATCAACTGAGAGGTGCGGTGACAGGCTCTATGGGAGGCGGAGGGTACCAGAACTGAACCAGGATGCAGTTTTTCTCACTGCATCCTGGTTGTTATCCTGGACAGAGCAAAAGGTCATCAGCATAACTTCATACTCTGTGTTCAGTCCCATTCCTATATACACCGGTAAAAAGCAGTGGTTAAGGGAAATGGAAAGTGGTTCAATTGCGACGGCGAACAACAATGGTGATAGTGGGCATCCTTTAGGGGCAGCCGCGTGTTAAAGGAAAGAAGTTGGACTGTGTTGAATTAGTTTTAACACTGGCAATTGGGGCACTGTATAACAATTTAATCCAAGAAACAAAACTCTGACCAAAACCGAACCTATTTAAGACTGAGAATAAGTAATTCCATTCCACTCTGTCAAAAGTATTTTCCGCATCCATAGAGATTACCATTTCAGGGTCTTGTGATTCAGGCTTGGACAGTATTATGTTGAGCAGACAGCGTACATTTGAGGATAGTTGTCTGCCTTTTATAAAACCAGTTTGGTCTTTTGAGATTATTTTTGGAGCTCTATGTTATAGAATAATCAGGGGACAGGACCGTTCTTTATAGAGCAATATTTTAAAAAAGGCAGATTCCCTTACCAATAGCAATTGGTTATAAACATTTGTGTCTATATATCTAAGTCTGCCAGAATACTGACAAGCTCAGAAGCTTAATTCCTCTTGAGGCGCCTCGATATTGGGGCCGGCCCACCAACTTTTGTTTAAATAATAAACATCTGAAACACACTCTCAGTAGACAGCCATGGGGCACAAATCCTCTGGCCTCAAGTTTGGATTGTCTAATCAAAATACTTTTGCACACTTTACGTTTACATTCTGCCGGATAGTGGGCAACCATCTAGGCAATGCATATTTATATGTATAGCACATTTCAGTACAAGGACAATGCAAAGTGCTTTACATGATTAAAACATTGGAAAAATAAAAACAGAATAAAAGGAAGAAGAAAAAACTTTTGGAGTAAAATGTAGGAAAATTTAAACAAAATAAAATATAGGAAAATGTAAACTAAAAGCAAATATTAATCTAGTGTTGGTTGTCCTTGCTAGCTCATTGGAGGATTGATTTGACTCTTTTCTGTTCAATAAAGGAACATTATGAGTGAGCCTTTATTTATAATTTTATTTACAAAAATTAAATTACATTTAGCTTATATAAAAGAGATTTTAGAGTGTTGGTTTATGATAATTAACTGTTTAATTTAACATTGGTCAAAGTCCGGTTGTATGCATCACAAAGTTTAGTTGCTGCTAATTGGTGTTGAGTTTTTGTGCCCCACTTATCATGCCAGAGACGCCACTGTACACAGCTGCATAAAATCCTCCATGCTCTGAGTATGGGGCCAAAATAGTAGCTTTAACATTTGCAAATGTGTGTGGAGAGTTGTGTGTCTGTATCTCGATTTGTGTGTGTGCAGTGGGATTTGAAAATGTGTAAATAAATCTCTAAATGTGTGAGGAGATTTGTGTGTCTGTACAACAATCTGCAAATGTGTAAAACTACTTGTGTGTAATCCGTTTTGCAAATGTGTAAAAAATCCACAAATCTGTATTCAGATCTGCAAATGTGTACTGAGATTTGCAAATGTGTAAAAAATTCACAAATCTGTATTCAGATGTGCAAATGTGTACTGAGATTTGCAAATGTGTACTAAGATTTGCAAATGTGTAGATCAATCTGTAAGCACACACAGAGACACTTGTGTCTGAAGTATTTTCGCTTCAAGACCCAGAAATACAGACAAATCATTGGTTACAAGTCAAGCGGTTTTTCGGTTGGCTCTCTTTACACACGTGATTTTTGCTACACATCTGCCACGTGAGATGCACAAATGCTTAAAAGGATTTGTCTGCGTATTTTTTCGATTTGTAACCCCTTGCGCAGGCTCACAGGCTCACAGCCTCACATGTTGCCCTGAGCGCAGGCTCACAGGCACACAGGCTGCCTCTTCCGGTTTTTCGCTGAAAACTATGGATCTGGTAAGCTGGTCTCTCAATGCTATTGATCAAATTTTTTCGACGGGTAGGCAGGGAAGAGGGGACCCGTCCTGTCCTGATGGAACACATTTCGTGGGATACACCCTGAATTTGCGGAGGAAATGGAACTTGGTGTGTTTTTCAATCTTGTAAGTCGAGGACGTGGAAGACATATACATGTTTGGATTCATGATACTTTGATTTCTGCTAATTGGATTTGGTGGATTTTTGATGTATCGGCAAATTTAGAGGATGTCGGTAGCAATTATTAGCCTGACATGGTCATACTCAATTCTAGTCACAATTTGAGTCTGATACTGCTCCATAGAGATGCGATTATGGGGCGTGTTTCGAACGAACCAGGAAAAAAAATTCCTCTGCACTCAATTGGATAGACCTATAACCAATAAGAGCAACGGAGTGTGTAACGTATGTTAAGCGACGCATAGTTTTTGTCAACAGAACTCAACTGTTAGCCTAGAATAAGAAGATGAGCGTGAACGATTTTTGCCGGTGTTGCAAAAAGAATGTAAGGATCCAAGGAGTCATTCTACACACCTCAATTCTCCAGCGGCAGCCATCGTTGTTGTAAACGAATTCAACCCAAGCGCGCTTTGGTGACGTGGTTGATTACGTTACTGTTGATCATCTGTCCATCATCGTATAAAGCCCGCCCTGACAATTTGATTGGCCCGCCAGATATTGGGCGAGCATATCACTCTAGTATTGAGCAATGCCAGACCGAACTTCCCGACCTAAAACGTTGTGGGCGGGACTAAGTTCGGAATGGCACCCAGGCTAAGCAATTATAGCCTTGATCAGACTACCGGCTGCATATGACGCGATCACTAAGGCGGTGAACGAACAGACCCGTAAGTTTGAGGAGCAGAGCCACAAGCAGGACGCGCTGGAACGCAGACTGGCTACGGTGGTTGAACTCAAAGGGGAGATGGGATAAAATCTGGATGTGAAACGCGGAAAAAGCCAAAAAAATTGGAATATTGGATTCGCCATGTGGAGCCAGCGACAAAGGACTCAAAGCTGACAGAAAAGTTGGTGCAGCTTGTTCTCATAACAAATTGTGTATTTGGATTACGCCTCCCCTATCAAAAAAACTCCCCTGGATGTTATGGCGAGAGAGCTCAGAACTGCCCCCCGCTCCCTCCTCCCCCGCTGACATCTGTGGATGCTTCTGAACTGTGGGCCGATGATAGCATCAAGGACAATGGCCTCTGGAGAGCGTTCATGGAAATATAACAACTTTCACCCAAACACACACACATAACTGATGCCCACAAGAACATACGAACTTCATGCGACTAGTCTCCAAGGTTAACCCCCTGCATTAATGTTGTCTCGTCATATGTGCTTTTCTCGTGCGAGGTTTTTTGATATCTCAAACTGTATCCTGGAATTAGGATAAAGTGTGAAATATGTATTTTTTTTCCTCTCCCTCCCCAAATGTGACTCCTATCTTTCTACAGAGTTAAAGGCAGCGCCCTATGGAAACAGCGTCAGGCAGGGTCCTCGACAGCAAGGCCTCAGTCAATTGTTGCCCTGAAATGTTTGTGATGTGTGTGATGGATGGTTGTACTGGAACTGTAATTTCCCTCTTGGATTATTAAAGTATTTCTGATTCTGATTCTGATTCTGAAGAGTGGTCAGTAAAATAGAGATTTAAATTTTCTGTAGATAAAACTAAAACAATGTTCTTTTCAAAGAAGAAAATTGGTGATAATATTTAATTAAAGTTATATAACCAAGAAATAGAAAAAGTGAAGCAATTAAAATTTTTAGGGGTTTGGTTTCATGAAAGACTTAAAAACGTTTTAGACAAATGCAAAGTAATAAATATTTTGAGGTGCTTAATTAGTAGTGAGTGGGGGGCAGATAGGACAGCACTTAAGGATATATATACAGGACTAATTAGATTGGTAATAGATTATGGAAGCATTATTTATAATTCAGCAGCAGAGACACATTTACAAAAATTAGATCATATTCAGTACCAAGCATTGAAGTTATGTACAGGAGCAATTAAAACTACTTCAACAGCAGCATTATTGGAAGAAATGGGAGAAATGCCACTTGCAATTAACATTACATTTTTGGGCTAACTTAAAAGGTCATAGACAGGATCATCCAACTCAGCAAGCAATAAAACCCTGTTGGGAAAAAGAAATAAAAAACATTAGAAGTTTTGGGTGGACTGTGAAGAATAAAATAACAGAATTCAAAATAGATCAGATTAGTATAAACCAAACAGTTCCATTATCAGTAATACAGCCTTGGATTATTCCAGATGTCAATGTAGATTTTATTTTGTTGAAAAGGAGAAAAGATAAGGAATTCACTCTAAATATATATATAGTACAGGATTATATTATTAAATATAATAGTTATGTAAAGATTTATACAGATGCTTCTAAAAATATATTAAATCAAATAGGAGTAACTTTTATAGTGCCAGATTTCAATGTTAAAATTAGGAAAAGAATAAGTGATACAGTTTATACAGGAGAGATGACTGCAATATTATTAGCTATTCAATGGGTTGAAGAAGTAAAGCCATTAAGATCTGTGATATGTTCAGATTCTAGTTCATCCTTTATTACTTTACAGTATAATCATTCAGAAAGCAGGCCAGATATTTAAATAGAAATTCAACAGACACTATATAGAATAAATATGATGGGTTTAATAATAAATTTTGCTTGGATACCAGCGCATTATGGAGGAAATTAACAGGTAGATAGGGCAGCAAAGGAAGCTGTTTAACATTGGATTTAATTATTAATTTTAGTAAATCAGAAGTTAAAATGTTAATTAAACAGAAAATTAAGGATAAATGACAAAAAGAATAGGAAAAAGGAAAAAGAGGACATTGGTTTTATAAAATTCAAAAGAAAACTGGAGAAATAAGAAGAACAGGAAGAACAAGAAGAACAAGAAGAGAAGAAACAATTATTTCTCGTTTGAGCTTGGGCATACTGGATTAAATAGTACTATGTTTATTTAAGGGAAACATAGGAGTGGTAAATGTGAATACTGTGGAGTAGATGAAACAATTGGACATTTCATGCTGTACTGTAATAAATACGAGGAGAGACAGCAATTCATTCTACATTTAAGTAAAGTAAAAGGTAAAAAAGATTTAATTGAATTATTTAGAAGTGATTCAGAAAGTAACATCTACAGGATAATATTTTGCTATCTTAAAATAACACAATTATATAATAGAATTTGAAAGAAATTCTGGTCCACATTCATACCAGTAGATGGCGGTAATGCACATCAATAAGTTGCTTTCCAACCGCCATAAAATAGAGGAGGAAGAAGAAGAAGAAGAAGAAGAAGAAGAAGACTGCGGGCTGACCGCGTATTTCCAGGTGTCGGGCCACTTGACACTTAACTGGTGGAGCTGTAAAAAACGTAGGTTAACCCGCTTATAATCAATTGTTACTAAACAGGCGAATAACGGAGAATCAGTGATAAAAAGATGCGTTAAATGTGCTTTAAGAGAATGTGTGGGTTTAATTTTTTTAGTGAGTCGTGAAACCTCATTAGGCTAACATTAAGCTCTGTTAGTTTAGCTGACACGTGGAAGAAAGGTCATAGTCAGTCCCAGCTAAGGTCTTTAAAAATGAACCATGTTCTTTTTCTTAGTTTCTGGTTATCAACGGGTGGTGGCGTTGAAGCAGTGTGCAAAATGTTGAAAATCTCCATTTTGAAGGTAAGAAACTTCCTTCCATGAACTTTTTTTCAAACTTTATTTATTGAACTTTTTCTGCACAAAAGTCGACATATAGCACAGTATTTAGTTTAAACACATTTAACAAAGTCTGCTGCACTTCAGCTACCCCCACAACCTCCTCCCCCCACCCACAGGCCAAATAAGCACACACAGGCATGCATATACACACACAAACATTTACAAACCATTGTACCTAATAATTAAAACTGTAAAGAGAAAAAGAAAAAAGGTTAGTATAGTCTCATCATCCTTCAGGTCATGCTGAATGTTTTAATGAACGAATGAATTTGCTGCAAGAAGGGATCCCAAGTGTTATGAAATAACTTAATCGAGGCACAAAATAAGAACCGTAATTTTTCCAATTTGGGATTATGTAGTACCTGTCGTACCCAACAGACGTGTGGAGGGATGGGGAAGCTTCCGGTTCAGCAAAATCAGCCTGCACACAAGCAAAGTGGTAAACGCCAACGCTCGTTTAAATATGCTGGTGATAGATTACATCTGTTAGAGGTGTCACTAAACCAGTGGAAAACTCCTGCCAGTCTAGCATTAGTATAGTGAGCCCTAAAAAATAACTTGCATTGAATAAGTTTGTGTTGGGCACAAATGGATGACGCGTGTATAAGGGACAAAGCATCCTGCCATGAGCCTTTAGACCAGGGGTCACCAACATGGTTCCCATGGGCACCAGGTAGCCCCTGGGACCACATGTGGTGCCCTCAAGCCTGTTCACCAATATAGCACAACCCTCCAGTGAACTACATTTAAAATGATATTTTATTCAGTTGCTCTTTTTTAATTGTACTTGTATTTACATAGATTTAAACGCATTAAAACATGTATATTACATGAAGTTAAGGTGAGCTCTGACTCTTTAGTTGGAAGGTCAGTACAGGTGAAGTAGCTCTCAGTTTGAAAAAGGTGGGTGATCTGTGCTTTAGGTGGAGTCTGATTTGCAGCTGCCGTTTGGGCCCTGAACCCAGTGGGTTCTGCTGCATCTAACAACCCTACACGTTGGAGCCCTTTATTTGATTTGCAAATCTAAAGAAGGTGATTTTACAACTTTTGTTTTTTGTAAACGATAAGACCAAGATAAAAGGAACACCGCACTTTAATAGTTGGTCTACATTTTTGGCAGATTGGTGAAAAACCAGTTTGGGATTTGTGAAACCTTTATTGTGTTTGTGAAAAGTCAAAGAAAAACATTCTATTTTATTTGGGATGAGAACATTATAGAAGGGACATGTGTAAAACATCCTGATGGGTTAAATGTGGGAATTGTCTAGAATAAAAATTGACATTTCAGACCTGAAAGTAAAACAGAACTGGGTATCAACCTGTAAAAGTCTGATTGCTTTCTAACTTGAATGTCTGAGAACACAATATGAAAATGTGGTTAGAATGCTGACAGTACAAGAAAATGTCTGATGCTGTGTTGTTGTTTTCATTCCCTCTAATCCAGTATGGTCAGGGGGCAGCGTGTTGAATGTGGAAAAATCTGTGCTCAAGCGTCTTGCTCAGGGACCTAGAGTGACAGACCACCAACCTTTGAGGCCTGTCCCAAAACGCAAACAACCAGTTCTGTAACTACTAAGCCAGTTTTAGTCTTTTAATAAATTTTGCTAAAGGTATAAGTGAAAGCACAAAAAGTGTTTAGTGATCATGTTTTACTGCAGCTGGTAGCTTCCCTCGGCGTCGTAAAAGGATTTCTTTGATGGCCCTAATTGGAATGAACAATACTTAACAAAAACACAAGGAACTTAGTGAATGTCTAAGAACACGAATTATAAACTTGCACAATTTGGGAAAGACGTTTGCAGCCATTTTTATGAAAACCTGCATATTTCAAGGTAATCTGTACGAAAGCAAAATATTACTCAAATGTTTCATCACTGCAAAGATCCTAAATAATACCAAAACTGCCCCGCTTGTTTGGAAGGAATTGAGGAACCACCATGCAGGGTTTCTTCATTGTTTTTTTTTAAACTGTGGTGGTGGATTTTTTTTCGGAGGGGGGTTACATCTGTCAGAGAATATGTTTTGCAACATACACTTTATGGCAGATATGTTACGACAGGGGGCGCGCGTAGAATGTATGAACGGCAGCGGTTGTTTTTGTTCGGACCTGTGTTAAGAGAGCACCAGTTAAATAAAGGCTGGGAGTTGAAACAACAACAAGGAACTCATTATTTTAGAATAAACAAGCAAGTTTATCACATGGTGTCAGAAGTGGCGGAGCTATGGCAAAGTTTCACCCACCGGAGAGTTTTTGTTTCGAGAACCCGGCGGAGTGGCCTGATTGGAAAAAACGGTTCTCCCGCTACAGGACAGCGACCAAACTGGATAAGGAGGATGGTCCGGTTCAAGTGAGTACGCTCGTCTATGCACTCGGTAAGGAAGCGGAGAACATACTGAGCTCTTTCACCTACGGAGAGGGTGAAGATGAAGATCAGTTTGACGCAGTTATGGCAAAGTTTGATGCCTACTTTATTCCGAGACGCAATGTTATCCACGAACGGGCTTGTTTCAACCAGAGAGTGCAGCATGTTGGCGAACGCGCAGAGACATTTATTCGCGCTCTGTACGAACTGTCAGAGCACTGTGACTTTGGTGCGAACCGAGATGAACACATAAGGGACCGGATCGTGGTTGGCATCTCGGACAAAGAGTTGTCACAGAAGCTGCAGCTCATCCCGAAACTCACTCTGGAGGTGACGGTACAGGAGGTACGGCAGTCCGAGGAGGTGAAAGCACAGGTTAACAAGCAGGGAGAGCGGGTCTGCGCCATCCAAGAAGTCGCGCAGAAACATGGCGGCGCGCGGGTTAAAGACCGGAGACCGCGTCAGGACAAGCATAAATACAAAGACAGTGACCGCAGTAAATGTGGACGATGTGGCAAAACACCACATAGCCAATATGATAAGTGTCCAGCAAGACAGTCCACGTGCAACAGATGTGGGAAAAAGGGTCACTGGGAAAGAGCATGCAGAAGCAGGCTAGTGAGTGAAGTGACAGAGGATGATGAACAAAATAAACATTATTACCTGGGCTCAGTTAATGGTACATCAGAAAATGATGATGAATGGACAGTAACACTGGATATTGAAAACAAGCCAGTGAAGTTTAAAATTGACTCGGGAGCTGACTGCAGTGTTATGAGTGAGACTGTGTATTTATCACACAGACTGTGTACAAAGGTAAAACATACATGTTCAGGCTTTATGTTATTCGCGGTGAGAGTGTGAACAACCTGCTCAGCAGGCCAACATCTTTAGCAATGGGGCTAATAAAGCGAGTGTATGAAGTCAGTACCAGTGAACAGGAGTTTGGCTTACTGAAAACACAGCCTGTGAAAATTGCACTGCAAGATAATGCTCAGCCCTATGCAGTAGCCACAGCACGCCGGGTCCCCATACCCTTATTAAAAGCGGTGAAGGAGGAGCTGGACCGAATGGAGACAAATGACATCATTGAGGCTGTAACAGAACCAACGGAGTGGTGTGCACCGATGGTGCCGGTCCCGAAAAAGAATGGACAAGCACGCATCTGTGTTGACCTAAAGAGACTAAATAAAGCTGTCAAAAGAGAGAGGTTCATTCTGCCCACAGCGGAAGAGATGATAGCCCAGTTGAGTGGGTCCACAGTTTTCTCTTCTCTGGACGCGGCTTCTGGATTTTGGCAGATCCCTCTGGACAAGGACAGCCAGAGACTAACCACTTTCATAACACCTTATGGAAGGTGTTGCTTCAAGCGTCTCCCTTTTGGGATCACAAGCGCCCCAGAAATCTTCCAAAGGAAAATGAAAGAGACCCTCGAAGGGCTGCAGGGAGTTGCAGTCTATATGGATGACATCATCGTCTTCGGGAAGGACATGAGTGAGCACAATGAGCGCCTGCAGAAAGTAATGGCGCGTCTGGAGTCAGCAGGCCTGAATTTAAACACAGAGAAATGCACACTGAGAAAAACTGAGTTACAGTTCTTGGGCCAGGTGATCAACAAAGATGGTGTGCGACCTGACCCAGAGAAAGTGTCAGCTATCAATAAGCTCACCCCACCAGAGAGTGTCCAAGAGCTAAGGAGAGCCCTTGGCATGATAAACTATTTAGGGAAATATATTCCTGACCTCGCCACAGTGGGTCAACCACTGTATGAACTGCTAAAGTCAACATCAGTCTGGATTTGGGGTCCTGGGCAGCAGGCAGCCTTCGACAGAATCAAAGAGCTTCTCACAACATCACCTACCTTGATGTACTATGATGCTAACAGGAGCACTGTAGTCTCAGCTGATGCTAGCAGCTATGGAGTGGGCGGTGTGCTGTTACAGCTCCATGGTGAAGACTGGAGACCAGTGGCATTCTGTTCAAGACGATTAAGCGATGCTGAAAAGAGGTACGCTCAAATAGAAAAGGAGTGCCTTGCATCTGTGTGGGCGTGTGAAAGATTTGAGAAATATCTCTATGGCCTGCCTGCATTCAAACTGATTACAGATCACAAACCTCTCATTCCACTTATGAACTCCAGAGACCTTGACAACACACCAGTACGCTGTCAAAGACTCCTCATGCGATTGATGAGATTTAACTTGGAGGCTGAATATGCACCTGGGAAAACACTGGTCGTGGCAGACATGCTGTCCAGGAGCCCACAACAGGGAGCGGTGCACAGCAGAGACAGCCATACAGATGTTGAGTGTTATGTAGCTGCTGTGATGAGCAGCATCCCAGCATCACAGACAAAGATGGATGGCATCAGAGCAGAGACGGCAGCTGATGAGCATCTCCAAGTTGTAATCAGGTACATTAAAAATGGGTGGCCTGAACATATACAACACACACAGAGCAGTGCAAGAGAATACTTTCCTGTGAGAAATGAACTGTCTGTGCATGATGGGTTGGTACTCAGGGGGAGCAGGATAGTGATACCTGGGTCAATGAGAACAGAAATGTTAGAACGCATACATGATGGTCATCAAGGACTTAACAAATGCAGAATGAGAGCAAACACTTCGGTGTGGTGGCCTGGCTTAGCTTCACAAATCACAAAGTGGAGAACTGCATGTACTGTCGGGAGCACAGGAGGGCACAAAACAGAGAACCTCTCCTGTCAACACCCCTCCCAGACAGGCCATGGAAAAGAATCGGCATAGATCTTTGTGAGCATGGAAAAGAGAACTTTCTGGTCATATCAGACTATTATTCCAGATACCTGGAGATTCTCCACATGCCAACCACCACAAGCGCTCAAGTGTCTCTAAAGCTGAAAGCTACTTTTGCCCGGTATGGAATACCAGAAGAGGTTGTCAGTGACAATGGGCCACAGTTCAGCAGTGAAGTCTTCAAAGACTTTGCCCATGAGATGGACTTTAAGCATGTGACCTCCAGCCCCCACAATCCACAGGGCAACGGACATGCTGAACGAGCAGTGCAAACGGCCAAAAGAATACTGCAACAAAAAGATCCACTACTGGCTCTTATGATCTATAGATCCTCACCGCACAGCAGCACTGGTGTCAGTCCGGCGGAACTATTATTGGGCAGGAAAATCCGAACAACCTTACCTACTCTGGATAAAGTCCTGCAACCAAAATGGCCAAACCGACAGCACATCAGAGCTAAGGACGCTGTGGAGAAGTGGAAGCAAGCTTTCCACTACAATAAGCGACATGGGGTGAGACCACTCACACCACTGCAGCCAGGAAACCCTGTTCTCGCTAGGCTGGACAATCAGAAGACCTGGTCCACACCTGCAGAAGTGGTTGGGGAGAGTACAACAGAGAGGTCATATGTCATCGCTACAGAGCAAGGAGCCCTGTACAGACGAAATCGTCGTCATCTCCAAGCACTGCCTGAGGTGGGGTCCTCAGTTGAACAATCTGTAGAACCTAACACACCTGATGTTCAGGCGAGCTCTGGAGGTAGCTTTCCTGACCCTAAGAAGACCCCTAGTGGACTGTCTCAAACCAGATCTGGTAGAGTTGTTAAACCTGTTCAGAGACTAGATCTGTGAGGCATGTTATAGTCAAAGTGTTCTAGAGAAAATCTGATATTGTGTAGATAAAATACAAAGCTGTTTGTTGATGAAGCCCTAAATGGCTGGGGTTTGAAAATAAACAAGGATGTTACTGTTACACTGCAGAATCAATACTGCATGCATTAGTGATGATACTGTTTGCCAATGTTATTGTTAAAAAAAAAAAAAAAAAAAAAAAAGGGAGATGTCAGAGAATATGTTTTGCGACATACACTTTATGGCAGATATGTTACGACAGGGGGCGCGCGTGGAATGTATGAACGGCAGCGGTTGTTTTTGTTCGGACCTGTGTTAAGAGAGCACCAGTTAAATAAAGGCTGGGAGTTGAAACAACAACAAGGAACTCATTATTTTAGAATAAACAAGCAAGTTTATCACAACATCATCATCTAATTTGCATATGTGTTAATAATTTGCAGTGTTACCCCTAGAAATTCTGTCTTTGGGGGGACTCTCCGTGTACATTTTAAGCTTCACACTTGAGCGCACTTATTGGCTATTTCTTGTGACAAATTCCTGCATTTTCCAGAGCAGGCACCCCACGCACAGCTGTCCTCCGTGGTGCTGTGACGCTGCAGGAGCTTAGCTCATAGCTGCCTGGAGACTTCTTCACGGCGAGCAGTTTATGGTGTGATGTCGAGTATGCGCTCGTAAAATTGAGCTTTGTACGTACTTGTCCATTGTCCCATGTTTGCCGTCTCATGTCTGCCTTATTATATGAGAGCCTTGAGACAGAAATAGCTCAGGATGCGATTTGGCTCTGTCTATAAAGGCTAATTTTAATAAAATAAACCATGAACATGCACAGACTTATAATAATTTACTACATGCCCTGACCTTCTTGGGGAGGGGGGGGGGGGGTACCCCCCTTGGAGAATGGTAGGGGAAACACTGCATTTGGGACCCAGGCTGTAGGAGAGCTTTTGCCAAGAGAAAAAAAAAGTTATTAAAACTGGTGATTAAATGGTGTTGGAACTAAAATAAATTAGCTTTATGAAATTACATGAATTTTAATACATTGCCTAAATCCACACTACATAAAAAAAAATATTTTACCAAAAAAACAGCTATCAGAGGCACACAAAGTGAACCATGTAAATGAGTGATTGAAGCTGTGTGTAAATCAAATTCAGGGAATTGTTTTAGATTCAGAGACAAACAAAATATTACTCTAAAAACTACATTTACGTGATGAGGCATCAGCCGCTGTGGTATGCCTGTGAGACAGTGCTGAGGGAAGGGGCAACTCTCATAGCAAGCAGCTCCTGCTGCTTCAATACATTGACTCCAGAACGGCTGTGCTTAAGATAAAGTCGGCATTAAAACAAAAAAAGTTGCTAAAAGTTGTTGTTGCTAGTCGCTTTTTCATAGAAAACTGCTAGAGGGGTCTTAAAGTCGCTTTGCAGCAAGGCAGGAAGAAGCAGGCGGTGTTTGTTTTTGAAAATAAAGTACCTTTTAATTTATCAGGATATTTAAATTAATTTCAGACTGGGATTACAGTTAGTATAATATAGGTCACCACAGTATTTAAATGCAGCAATCAGTATGATTGCCTCCCACCTTCCCACATATTTGTTAATCTGTGGTACACATCACCCTGATGATCATTGGGGAGAGCAATGTGATTGCTGAAAACCAAGATATAATGTTGTGTGAGTGCTTTTATTTAAGATGACTTAAGAGGATTTTTTTTTATTAGATTTTCCAAATGGATATACAAAAATTAACATAAAAGATCAAATCCCCCCCCCCCCCCCCCTACCCTTACCCGCACCGAACAGCACATCACAGAACACTTACACAGTCAAGACAACATGATGAAAACATCACAAATTGATCCAAAGCAGACGTGTCAGTCATATACACTTTTTCATTGAAGGAATTTCAGTACAGGCTCCCATATTTTCTCAAACACATTGACCTTATCTTCGTTATAGTGTCAATTTTTCCAGGTGCAGAGTATTTGCTAGTTCTCCCAAAAGCACTGGGGACCCCGATGATGGCCATAAGAGGTTCTGGATCCCATTTTTTTCCAAAAGCTGCTGAAAAAAAATTAAAAATTTTCTTCCAAAATGAGTGAAGCTGAACGCATGACCAGAAGGAGTGTGTCAAGTTACCGATAGCGACCTGACAACGATTACAAGTTGGAGACACACTAGGAAAGAAAGTGCTCAGTGTCTCCCTCGAATAATGGAGCCTATGTATAATTTTGAACTGTATGAGATTGTGTCTGGCGCTGACTGAACAACCTTGAATACTTTTCAAACTCCTCACACAGATCTTCAGATAACTGTTGCCCCAACTCAACCTTCCATGCCTTTTTAATCCTGATTGTGTCTACACTAATATTATTAAAGATCTTATAAAAGTAAGACACTGCCCCCCTACTGACGGGATCAAATTTATTTATTTCCTCTAGGATTTCATGTTTTGTTAAGGTTCCAAAATCCGATAAATTTTTCCTAACGTAGTCCCGAACCTGCAGATAACGGAAAAAACTCGACGCAGGAAGATTATACTCAGAACATACCTGTGCAAAAGATGCAAAAGTTCCATTAATATATAGATCACCTATCACACTGATGCCCTTCATTCTCCACATCCGAAAGACGGCGTCACTGAGACCTGGGGTCCGTTCTTCGTACGTCGCTAACTCAGTTAGCAGGATTTCATTGTTGACGATTTGGCATGATCTTGGATCGTTTGGTTCTTCGAAAGACATCCTGCACTTGTTGTCATAGCAACATGTGCGCCAGCTTAAGCCTGCTCGAGAGCAGGCTTATTTCATGTAAACAAGATTAGATCACGGCTGTATAAGCGGAGGAGATAGGGAAGTCTGCCGTAGCCATGTCCATTTTTAGGACTGCAACCTGTTGCGGAAGGTGCAAGAATAATTTGCAGAGTTTTTCCGAATTAATCGCGTATTGCGCAATAGACAGGATCCTTGAGCGCAGCGCGACAATAGAGAGATTTTCTTGGTGGCTGTTATAAACAGACAAACACATCATTTAACAGTGGCTTTTAAAGAGGAAAAGGTGGTGTTGGAGCCATAAATCTAAAATATTTAAGTTATTTGTATGATGGTTTGCTTTTTATTTTTATCCTATTCAGTAAGAAGATTTGTTCGGGCCATTTTATTGTGAAGTTTAGTTTACTTTGAAAGGCTTGCTTCCTGTCGAGCCGTATATTGTATCAGAAAAAACTATGAATGGATTATCTAGCCACGGAGCAATACAGTTTTACCGTGTAAACTGTGGATGACTTGGAAAAGGAAAATGTTCATTTTTTATGGATAAATTTTTTGTTAAAATTCCCAGTTTGCACATGTCCTTTACTTCCCGTGTCTAAGGAATGACACTGAAATTTGGATCTCTTGACATAACAAGTGTCTTTTTAAAATACAGTATAATAATTAAAGGCTACCATTTTGTAGAATATTCTTGTATTTCACTTTTACTTGTCCCCATGTTCTAGTGGGTCCCGTGGAGGCTCTGACATAAAAGAACAAAGTAAATATGAGATTATTAAAATGCAAAAATTCATACTGTAGAAAGTGATAGAAACATCTACCATGGACAGTATTTACGCATTAATTTGTCCGCTGCTTTTTGCCAGCCCTCTCTCCTGGCTTTAACAGATTTTGAGGTGTTTTAATTAATGACTCAAATTCGGCATAACCTTCCAAGCTCTTGTTCTGCTTGGGAGAAAAACTGTGGGCGTTCTTTGCCCATGCTGAACAGCCAATAGCAGCGTTGCTGATCAATGTTTCTACTATCGATACATTTCCCCTTTTAAACAAACGCATGAACGCGCAGTTGTCTCAGATAACTCAATCCAGCCATACTAATCGTAAACAGCAGGTGTGTTCGAAGAACCCAATTAGCCGGATCATGATTAGCCGGATGAAATCATCTTGGATGTGTCATTTGATCTTGGATGTTTTAAGCAACGTACGAAGAACGGACCCCAGGTGTAAAGGAGTGATTTTTACAAATAGAGTATCAAAATAAACCTCCGGAGCTTTTATAAATTTCTGTATCTGATTCCAGATTAAGAGGATTTTTTATTTATTTGAAAGGTTCTTATGCAAAAACTATCACCAGCGCAAGCATAAATTACACTGTGGTTTTGACTGCTTGTTATGAAGTCTTACCTATAATTACATTTTGTTATGGAGTGAAATTGAACATTTCAAAGGAATCATCATGCAATTTGGCAGCAATTCACCATTTGACCATATGTGTCGCCAATTTTCCCTGTCCTTTCAAATGAGTGCATGCATGGTTGACAGTGCGTGAAGGTCTGCACATTCTGAAGTCAAGTTTTTCTTTATAGACTACTGCCTTTGTGCGGAAAGTGACATATGCAAGATTTAGTTTTTCTGACAAAATACAGCGTCCTGCTTGTGTATTACTTTTTTTGGTCTTTTACACATTGTTTTTGCTCAATTCCTTAGTAAGTAAAGCCCTTTTGTGTATATTTCCCATAAAAACACCACATGACGGTAAGCACGACACTGCGCCGGTGTACAATTGCTCAACACGCTGAATCAATGGAGGCCAGCGAGTGTGGAACTCCAAGAGGAGTTGTGAAAAAAAGAAAAGTCCAAGATCAAGTGTGAACAAGCGCAAAAAATGTTTGATCTAAGAAGGATAAGAATTGAATAGTGCTGGGAATACAGTATGAAGTTTGGTGTTCACTAAAGTGGGAGCTAAAGCTAAGGAAGCTTTCAGATGTTGCTGTCAAGTTGATGGATATGTTGGTACAGATGATTGCGTACCAGTGTTGGCTATGCTTATAAGTCCTGACATAATTAGTTTGGCAAGGAACCAAATGCTATTTGTAATAATTACAGCGATTATCTGTTATTAATCATGTGAGAATCAGCCATGTCAGTATTTATAAAGTCAAAATTACCATATTTTACTGCATTCCAAGTTCCTGTGATGATACTACTAATCCATGTAAAACTTACATGCGAGGAATGATAATCTCATTCTAGTAGGAAAAAAAGAGAACGTTTACAAGAATAACTTGAGATTGAAAAAAGAATACAAGAGGAACATATCTATAGAACAAAATCATGAGGTTTTGGAAGAGTTGAAGAAGACAAAATTAGGTTTAACTTAATCACAAGGACAGCAAAAACTGATATTTTATTTGCCCGTCAAAAGATGTTGGAATCTAGCAATACGTTTTTAGCCCGACTGGCGAGAAACTCCCCCAATAAATCTTTTATATCAGCGATATTCAGTGACGATAACATACGACAGACAAAAACTGTCAAGATAAATGAGTGTTTCAAAAAAAGACACTGATAAACTCGCCCAGAGTTACTTCCTGAACAACCTAGTAATGCCCAAATTATCAGACGAACAAGCAAAACTGCTAGAAGGACCTATTACTTTGACAGAAATAAAGCTATCTCATCACTGCAATCAGATAAACCCCCGGGGGTAGACGGATTCTGTGCAGAGTTCTGTAAAACCTTAAATGTTAAATTACCAATCTGTTACTTCGGGTTTTCAATAAATCTTTTGAAGTGGAGCTCCCCAAATCCATGTATACCGCGCATATAATTGTTATTCCTAAAAAGGACAAGGATCCTGAACAATGCTTCTCATATCGGCCAATCAGCTTGCTTGGAGTTGATATGAAAATACTCTCCAAAATCATGACCAACCGATTAGAGCGAGTAGTGACTGACATTATCAATGCTGCTAAAACTGGTTTCATAAGAGATCGCTCTTCTTCGATATTAATTAAGTCTAAATAATCCATTATCTCAGTTTTGAAAAAATTCCAGAATCAGAATCAAGTTTAATCGCCAAGTTGGTTTGCACTTACAAGGAATTTGACTTGGTGTTGATGGTGCAGACAAAAAAATAAGAATACAGTAAAAATAAAAAGGATATATATACAGAAGCTATATACACTCAGTAAACTGTGCGTTGATAAACGCAGAAGCTTGTAAGTCGCGAACGGGGGAGAGAGACAGTGTCCAGTTTTACGGGCGGCTCTTGGCCTTTTTCATAAGGCCGGTAGCAGATGGGAAGAAACTGTTCTTGTGGCGTGAGGTTTTGGTCCTGATGGACCGCAGCCTCCTGCCAGAGGGAAGTGACTGAAATAGTCTGTGACTGGGGTGCGAGGGATCAGCCACAATCTTCCCTGCACGCCTCAGAGTCCTGGAGGCAAACAGGTCCTGGAGGAATGGAAGATTGCAGCCAATCACCTTGTGTGCAGACCTGATGACACGCTGCAGTCTGCCCTTGTCCTTGGCGGTGGCACCAGCGTACCAGATGGTGATGGAGGAGGTGTTGATGGACTCAATGATGGAGGAGTAGAACTGCACCATCATTGTCCTTGGCAGGTTGAATTTCTTCAGCTGACGTAGGAAGTACATCCTCTGCTGGGCTTTCTTGGTGAGGGAGTTGATGTTCAGCTCCCACTTTAGGTCCTGGGAGATGATAGTTCCCAGGAAGCGGAAAGACTCCACAGTGTCAATGGCGGAGTCACAGAGGGTGATGGGGGTAGCTGGGGCTGAGTTCTTCCTGAAGTCCACAACCATCTCCACTGTTTTTACAGCGTTGAGCTCCAGGTTGTTTTCCCTGCACCAGGTCGCCAGATGGTCAGCCTCCCACCTGTAGGCGGACTCGTCACCATCAGAGATAAGTCCGATGAGAGTGGTGTCGTCCGCAAACTTCAGGAGCTTGACAGAATGCTGTCCTCTCTGGTCGGGCATTTAATAAACTGTTTATATTTAGGAAGTTCATGAGTGAGGTTCCCTTGTTAAAGTCACCAGGGACAATAACTAAGGAGTCCGGATTTCTCTGCTCCACATTCAGAATCTGGTCTGCGAGCGTGCGCCGAACGACCTGCAAGTTTGCGTTCGGCGCGATGTAAACACCGACCAGAATGAATGAAGCAAATTCACGGGGTGAATAAAAAGGCTTACAGTTTATGATGAAGGATTCCAGGTCAGGAGAACAGTGCTGCTGGATCACTGCCATATCGTTGGACCAGCCACTGTTGATGTAAAAACAGATCCCTCCACCCTTCGCTTTGCCGGAGAGATGTGTGTCGCGGTCAGCTCTGAGAAGTTGGAAGCCGTCCAGCTGCAGCGCGGCGTCCAGGATTTCTCCACACAACCACGACTCCGTGAAGCAAAAAACAGCAGATGAAGAGAAGTCCCTGTTTTTGCCCAGCATCAGTTTCAGTTCGTTTAGTTTGTTGGACAGGGAACGCACGTTGGACAGGATTATGCCCGGTAGCGGTGAGCGGAGTCCATGCTGGCGGTGACGCACGAGCGCACCAGCACGTTTTCCTCTCCTCCGGCGTTTCGCTGTATGAGCAAAGGTGAGTGCACCTTTGACCAGAATGTCCAAAATTTCCAGCGTAGGGAGAAGAAAAGTAGGGAATAAATCCTCTGGTGATGTAGCCCTTATGTTCATGAGCTCTTCTCTGGGGAGAGAGCTCCGGGTATCATCGCAAAAACAAGAGTTACATAGTAAAACAAAAAACAACGCACCAACACACCGTGGCAGCCAACACACCGTGGCAGCCGTCCGCGGCGCCATCTTGATGAATATGTTGGTATAATATGAGATATACCAATGCAACTTTAGGCACTATGTGGCTTAAAACATTTGTTTTTCAAGGTTATTTGAACATATCGTGATGTGTATTGTGATATAGCTCAAAGATATCGTGATATTAGATTTTCTTCATATCGCCCACCCCTACCCTCTTCTTGTCATGTTTATCACACCTGGTGTCTTCCAAACAGAGCACAATAGGGTGTGTACTAGGTTGTTCTTTGTAGGAAAAAAAGTACAATCAATAGCATTTTACAGTTTTTCTATCTCGGAGATCATGGTTCTCCGAGACGTGGTTTTTATTCTTACACAATATTACCTGCTTAGATGTGTTGATGCCGGCCACTATTCCCCATAAATGGATGTCCCAGTCCTTTCCTCCCCACAGTATTTGTCAAGCGCTGTCTTTATATTACGGTTAGTTCGCTCATCCTGTCCGTTGACCTGGGGATGGTAGGCTGAGGTAATGTAGTTTTTCACACAAAGCCTCAAAAACACCACGGTTGACCTGTAGACACATTTGTGTATGCCTTGAAAGATGCAGTATGATTCATTGCAGTTCTTCTATGTCGCACTGTTTTTAAATACAAAAGCGTACCTCATTTACAAATCTTGATAATAAAAAGCTTTCAGTATTTGTGGATGAATTAATCTTGGACTCTTAAAATGATCAGTTTAAATTGTAAATCATCTTTTTCTTTTTGTAGCATCTTCAGAAGATATTTGTTGTGAATTGGTGTTCTATAAACTGAATTGATATTATTTGAATTGAACTGATTCCATGCCTAACACTGCTGCGACATAAACCCACTTGTCATCAAACGGCTACCCATCTAGCTGAGTTTGTGGTTACTAAATAATATGTTTAGCTTGATAGTTGGTTCTTGTGATGGTTTCTAACGTGCCTTCTGCTCTCTGAAGGTTGAGAATCCATCTTGCCTCTGGGGTCGGGTTGTTTGCGGTCCAGGTGGCAATCCGGAAACCAAGGAACATTACATCAATCTCCAGACTAAGATGAATCTTTTCTACCATGATGTTACCCAAGACCTACATCAACTGAAACCCACGTCATTAGAAGAAGGACAGGTATTGTCACAGTCTGAGCCTGTTATCAGGTACATTTAGAAGTTGCTCTGACGTTTTATTTTGTAGCTTTTTGTTCACAAAGTATTCCTATTGATTTTTCTTTTTTTTTTTACCGATATGTTTTATTGAGATTTTTCATTTCAAAAACACAAACATGTAGTTATCAAAACAAGTTCACTTTGTAATTGTTGCATGACAGTTATTTTACTCAACATGGAGAAATATATAAAAAAAATAGTTTTTTAACACACGCATAGCTTCTCAAGAATGGGGGTATTCAAGCAAATTACAAATTGGTCGGATATGGATATACATATCTATACAACATGGTGAACCGCAGGTTCCAATAAATCAAGACTCAATCAAATCTGCAGTCGGGTCTAAATTCTTAACAAAATTCATAAAAGGTCCCCAAATCCTCTCAAAAAGGTACCGTTTGGATTTCCTAATATATGTTATTCTTTCTAATGGCAAGTTAGACAGCATCTGTTTTAACCATTGCGTGATACTAGGTCTACTGACATTTTTCCAAGCCAAAGCTATACATTTTTTTTGCAGCCAACGAGCTTATATCTATAAAAGTGCATTCTAGCTTGCTAAAATCATGTTTCCCAGGGTATAGAGCTAACAGGAACAATTTAGGATCCAGTGGAACTTGTTTTAAGATAATTTTTTCAATTATATCTTTCACCTCTGTCCAAAATGCTTTGATATGTTTGCATTCCCACATAGTGTATTAGAGTCCCTTTAGATTTACATTTTACACAAAAATCTGGGGTGGTGTTATTGTATTTATTTAATTGTACAGGCGTAACAAATATACGCATTAGCCATTTAAATTGTAGAATTCTAAGGCTGTTTATGGACATTGTTTGAGCCTTAGTGCAGGCCTTTTGCCAATCCTGTTCACTGATATTTGCTGATAAATCTAGATTCCAGTTTATAAACTTATTGTTTGAGTTCTCTAGTGAGTTAGAGATTAGTTCTTTATAAAAGTCTGAGATGATGCCCATCTTTGTTTTGTTCCGAGTCATTAACTTTTCAAGTTTCGTAAGAGGGGGTTTATTAAAACTTTTGTTTTGCTTTAACAAAACTTCTTATTTGAAAAATTTTTTTGATGAGTAAAGGTCACCAACACTTTTTAAACCCTGTAGTGCCCATATTTTAAAAGTTCCATCTGCTCTGCCTGGAGCAAACAGCTGGTTACCCCATATGTGGCTAAATTGGGATATATCGTTTGCCTCCCCAAGGTATTTTCTAACATCCGGCCAAATCTTTATCATGTTTTTCAGGATTTAGTGATGTGTTTCTGTAATTTCTTTGATGTGTCAGAATTGTTAAACAATGAAAGAGCTAAATTTAAATTGTGAGACTCCATTTCTACCCAGTGAGGATTATCTTTATCTGTAAAATAGAACATAATGGTCCTTAACTGACTTGCCCAATAGTATAATTTAAAGTTGGGGCACTTTAACCCCCCTCTATCAAATGGTAAATAAAGTAGCGAGAGACGAAGTCTAGATCTTCCGTTATTCCACAAAAACCCCAAAATGCTTTTCTTTAGCCAATTGAATAGTTCAGGAGGAGGTGGCAAAGGAATACTTTGAAAGAGGTATAATAGCTTTGGAAGTATATTCATTTTCAAAACATTGACTCTTCCCAACAAAGATATAGGTAGAGATGTCCAGTTTTCAATTGAGGCGGCTATTGTTTTCATTAGATTTTCGTAATTGAATTTGACCACCTGTTTTAGCTCTGGGAAAATCTGAACACCCAAATATGAAAAATGTTCCACTACTTTAAACTGCTTAATCTCATTAATTGGATTAATCCTTTCGCCTGGATTTAATACCAGAATTGATGATTTTGTATTGTTTATTTTGTAGCCTGAGATTCTCCCAAATTCCTTGATCACCTCCATCGCCTCCGGGATTGAATTTTTCAGATCTGTTAGGAATAAAATGATATCAGCGAATAAAGAGATTTTGTGCTCTGTGGGACCCACCATGATCCCAGAGATTTGTGGATGTTATGCCAGAAGCTGTGTGAATATGGTTATTATTATTATTAATTATAATTTGGTATTATAATTTAAATAATAAATCGTTCAACTCAAAATTCCGCTATAACAAAATATAGTTCAAATGGTGGTGATGTTAGCTATAAGCTAAGTATTTATACCACTAATGCATTAGTTAATTTGCTGTTATGAACTCATTTATGCTGGAATAAATGATCTGGTCGGACTTTTAAAGGTATACTATGCAACCGGGGTTGATTTTCCAGCGAGGCTCCCCCCAGAGGGCGAAAGTAAAAGTGCACTGTCGTAAATCAGCTGTTCCCTGGTTTCTCCGGCAAGCCAGGCGCGGTTGTTTTGAGCTTAGACAGGCGAACGCAACGAATACAAAAGTCGAAAACACGGCAGTACAAACAATGACTAACACAGTGAAAGTAAGAACATGCACACAGAGAGAGAGAGAAACCATTCCAATGCAGTGTTTCCCCTAGGAATTTGCTTAGCGGACGACCGGCGGAGCGGGAGGTAGAGAGACAAGCTTTGCGCGACCGGAGCGGCGAGGCGGGCGGGAGACAAGCTTTGCGTCATCGGAGCGGCGAGGCGGGCGGGAGACAAGCTTTGCGTCATCGGAGCGGCGAGGCGGGCGGGAGACAAGCTTTGCGTCCCCGAGCGGCGAGGCGGGCGGGAGACAAGCTTTGCGTCCCCGAGCGGCGAGGCGGGCGGGAGACAAGCTTTGCGCCACCGGAGCGGCGAGGCGGAGCGGGCGGGAGACAAGCTTTGCGCCACCGGAGCGTCGAGGCGGGCGGGAGACAAGCTTTGCGCCACCGGAGCGTCGAGGCGGGCGGGAGACAAGCTTTGCGCCACCGGAGCGTCGAGGCGGGCGGGAGACAAGCTTTGCGTCCCCGAGCGGCGAGGCGGGCGGGAGACAAGCTTTGCGTCCCCGAGCGGCGAGGCGGGCGGGAGACAAGCTTTGCGTCCCCGAGCGGCGAGGCGGGCGGCAGACAAGCTTTGCGCGCATATCGAGTTAGTTTTTTTTTTTTTTTGGAATGTTTGCGAGGCAGTAGCGTGAGGGAAACCCTACAATGTTACTTACAGTCGCATCAGCAGAAACGCGAGGTCCGCGTCAGCCTTGCAGCCTTCTTTTTCTTTTAGCTCTCGCCATTCGGAAAATGCTTGCCCGATGTTCACCCGTGTACGACTCCTCTCCCTGTCCAGAGCCATTTTCCTCTTTCTTGCCTGCTCCAACATGGGCTTTCGCTGTTTTCTCGCTGGTTCCGCCATGATAACTGCACAAATATCTCCACTGCGCTAGCAACGAGCAAGCCTTTCACTGGGGGCGTGTAGCAGTTCTCGCCGTAAAGCAAGACTGACTCTCGCGATGCACACAAGATTTTGAGCCTGTGGGTGCAGCATTCACTCCTGAAGTGAATGCTGCTTGGATTAATGCCATTAATGGATTTCATGCCATTAATGGCCTGTGCTAGTTTCTCCTTATTTACTTCTATATTTAAGTCCACTCTGCACTCCTCTGCAATGACGGGGATATGTAGTTTGCCCAAAAACTTGTCTAGTTCCTCTTGGTCCAGCTTTACATTAGAGTCACATAATTTCTCATAATAGTCTCTAAAAGCATTATTAATATCCATTGGATCTATTAGAATTTTATCCTGTGTTTCAATTGACGTAATCGAGGTTGTTGTTTCAAGCTGTTTAATCTGCCAGGCTAGAAGTTTTCCAGCCTTGTCCCCCTGTTCGTAAAAATTGTGTTTCAATCTTAAGAGACTGGATGCAGCTCTTAGACTAGACATTTTGTCATATTCTGCACAAAGAATCAACAGCTGTTTTTTCAATTCAGTGTCATTTGTTTGTAAGACCCTCTCCTGAATGTTTATTTTATTTTCTAGGGGCTGCCTTTCAGTCTTGGCTTCCTTGGACTTATTGCCTGTGAAACTAATAATATGACCTCTAATAAACGCTTTAAAGACCTCCCATCTGATGCATGCTGTTGTTTGGTTCAGACTCAGAATCAGACATACTTTAATAATTCTGTTGGTGTTTAACTGAAAGTACTCATCGATTTGTATTCCCATATATTTAACAAAATCTTCATCCTGCAACCATTTATGCTGAAAGCGCCACCTAGGGGGATCCCTGGTAAGGTTCTTATCACAGTAGGTTAAATAACATGGAGCATGGTCCGAAATCACTATGTTGCCATACGCACAGTTTTGAATTTTGGGTATTAATTCTGATGATATTAAAAAATTATCTATTCGCGAGTAAGTCTGAAATGTTGCTGAGTAACATGAATAGGCTCTAGTTTGTTGTTGAAGTTCCCTAAATATGTCTACCAATTTAAGAGTCTTCATAAACATCTGTATAGTTGTTCTACAGGTATTATGTGTTAGATCTGCCCCTGTGGATCTATCTATTTCTGGAGTAAGAGTACAGTTAAAATCTCCTGCGATCACCAAACGTCCTTGTAGCGTTGAAAGCAAGAGGAATAAATTCTGGAAGAACCCAGGATCATTTGTGTTGGGACCATAGACATTAACTAGGTTAATTTTTTTCTGATAGTAAAGAGCCTTGAACTATCACGTATCTACCCCTCCCATCCTTGACATTACTTACAAAAAATGGGGCAGATTCGCGAATAAGAATCATAACACCTCTTGCTCGGGGATAAAATGTTGAAGTGTATACATTGCCTCGCCACCTCCTCCTGACTCGCCCCTCGTCTTTTTCCATAAGATGCGTCTCCTGTAGAAATACTATTTTGGAGTCCAAATCATGCAGTTTGTTAATAACTTGTTTGACCTTCCTCAGATGTTGTATGCCCTTGCAGTTCCGTCCGTCCGTCCGTCCGTTTTATTCTGCTTATCCGGGGTCGGGTCGCGGGGGTAGCAGCTTCAGTAGGGAGGCCCAGACGTCCCTCTCCCAGGCCACTTGGGGCAGCTCCTCCGGGGGAATCCTGAGGCGTTCCCAGGCCATCCGAGAGACATAGTCCCTCCAGCGTGTCCTGGCTCTGCCCCTGGGCCTCCTCCCGGTGGGACGTGCCCGGAACACCTCACCAGGGAGGCGTCCAGGAGGCATCCTAACCAGATGCCTGAGCCACCTCAACTGGCTCCTCTCGACGTGGAGGAGCAGCGGCTCTACTCTTAGTCCTCCCCGGATGACTGGGCTCTCCCTTAGAGATAGGGTGAGGAGCTCAGACACACTACGGAGAAAACTCATTTCGGCCGCTTGTATCCGGGATCTCGTTCTTTCGGTCACGACCCAAAGTTCGTGACCATAGATGAGGGTAGGAACGTAGATCGACCGGTAAATCGAGAGCTTCGCCTTTTGGCTCAGCTCTCTCTTCACCACAATGGATCGGTACAGCGCCCGCTTCACAGCAGACGCCGCACCAATCCGCCTGTTGATCTCCCGCTCCATCTTCCCCTCATTCGTGAACAAGATACTTGAACTCCTCTAGTAGGGGCAGCACATCCTCCCCAACCCGGAGAAGGCACTCTACCCTTTTCCGGTTCAAGACCATGGTCTCGGATTTGGAGGCACTGATCTTCATCCCGGCCGCTTCGCACTCGGCTGCGAACCGCTCTAGTGAGGGCTGTAGATCACGCCCTGATGAAGCCAATAGGACCACGTCATCCGCGAATAGCAGACACGCAATCCTAAGGCCACCAAAACGGATCCTCTCAACACCTTGGCTGTGCCTAGAAATTCTGTCCATAAAAGTTATGAACAGAATCGGTGACAAAGGGCAACCTTGGCGGAGTCCAGCTCTGACCGGAAACGAGTCCGACTTACTGCCGGCAATACGGACCAGACTCTGACACCGGTCATACAGAGACCTGACAGCCCTTATTAAAGGGCCCGGTACTCCATACTCCCGGAGTACCCCCCACAGGATCCCTCGGGGGACACGGTCGAATGCCTTTTCCAGATCCACAAAGCACATGTAGACTGGTTGGGCAAACTCCCATGCCCCCTCCAGGATCCTGCTGAGTGTGTAGAGCTGATCCAGTGTTCCACGGCCAGGACGAAAACCACACTGCTCTTCCTGAATCCGAGATTCGACCATCCGACGGACCCTCCTTTCCAGTACCCCTGAATAGACCTTACCAGGGAGGCTTAAGAGTGTGATTCCTCTGTAGTTGGAACACACCCTCCGGTCCCCCTTTTTAAATAGGGGGAGCACCACCCCAGCCTGCCAATCCAGGGGAACTGCCCCCGATGTCCACGCAATGCTGCAGAGCCGCGTTAACCAACACAGCCCCACAACATCCAGAGCCTTAAGGTACTCAGGGCGAATCTCATCCACCCCCGGAGCCTTGCCACCGAGGAGCTTTTTAACAACCTCGGCAACCTCAGCACCAGAGATGGGAGAACCCGACCCAGAGTCCTCAGGCTCTGCTTCCGCAATGGAAGACGTATTGGTGGGATTAAGGAGGTCTTCGAAGTATTCCGCCCACCGACGCATGACGTCCCGAGTCGAGGTCAGCAGCACACCACCCCCACTATAAACAGTGTTGGTACCGCACTGCTTCCCCTTCCTGAGACGCCGGATAGTGGACCAGAATCGCTTCGAAGCCGTACGGAAGTCTTTCTCCATGGCCTCTCCGAACTCTTCCCACGCCCGAGTTTTTGTCTCGCCGACCAGCCGAGCCGCCTGCCGCTTCGACTGCCGGTACACATCAGCTGCTTCCGGAGTCCCACAGGCCGATAAAGCCCGATAGGACTCCTTGACGGCTTCCCTCACCGCTGGTGTCCACCAGCGTGTTCGAGGGTTGCCGCCGCGACATGCACCGACAACCTTGCGGCCACAGCTCTGAGTAGCCGCCTCAACAATAGAGGCGCGGAACACGGTCCATTCAGACTCAATGTCCCCCGCCTCCCTCGGGACGTGTTCAAAGTTCTCCCGGAGGTGGGAGGTAAAGCTCCGTCTCACAGGGGACTCTGCCAGACTTTCCCAGCAAACCCTCACAATATGTTTGGGCCTGCCAGATCTGACCGGCTTCCTCCCCCAACATCGGAGCCAACTCACCACCAGGTAGTGGTCGGTGGAGAGCTCCGCCCCTCTCTTCACCCGAGTGTCCAAGACATGCGGCCGCAGATCAGATGAAACGACAACAAAGTCGATCATTGAACTGCGGCCATGTGCTCTTGGCACCAGGACACCCTTGCAGTTCCATGTAACCATTTTAAGCTTCAAGACTTGCGACATGCAAGATCCACTGAATTACCAGAAATGGAGAAGAAATATGGAACAATGTTTACCCCATATGAACACGAACATTTGAGAAGCTTAAACAAGAAAACAAAACTTACAACATATCCCTTAAACCTAAATTCCCTCACCAAGTCCGACTTCCGAGGGACTCCCTCCCCCCACCGTACACCTCCCGTTACCGCGTGAGACTAATCCACACGCAGTGAGGAGCAGTCAAACCACTCTATATCCAAAAAATTTTTTTTTTTATTTTACCGATGCTGTTCACTATATTAACAGTAATTCTAACCTTCCACTTATTCGCTTATAGGTTCGAACTTATTAGTATGCACACCAACCGGTATGTGCGTACTTCCTCTTGCCAAGAGGAAGTACGCACATACCAAGAGGAAGTATTTCTAAGCATAAATAAATGCATTCTTCACAGATCCCTATTGTTTCCCCTCCAGTATAATTGACCGATAAAGGCAACAGCAAAGTTATAGGAAGCCGTATGGGCGTTTAACCCATTGCTGCCTCCCCATTAGTTTTCTTCTGGATTCTCTGTAGAAACTCACGTGCAGCCGCCGCTGTTTGAAAGCATGAGTTCGGTCCTGATAAGTCACCAGAACCTTGGCTGGGTGAGCCACCCCGTGTCGTAAACCCAGTTTGCGTAGTTCTGTGCGTATCGGGTCAAACTGCTTCCGAAGCTGGAAAAGATCTGCCGCGGCATCTGGGTAGAACCGGACCTGATGATCTTGGTATTTAATTTCAGTTTTAGATCTTGACGTTAGAGCAATGAGCTGCTTATCTTTGTAGCTGAGAAATCTCATTATTAAGGTGCGGGGCGCTGCGGTGTTGTCTCTCCGGGGTCCAATTCGATGTGCTCTTTCCACGGCTACCGCTCTAACTCCGCGGACCTCTGGCAACCATTTCTCTAGGAACTCACATGGATTCTGCCCTTCAGCTCCCTCTGGCAATCCGACAAGCCTTAGGTTGTTTTGCCTCGACCTAGTTTCCAAATCCATAACTTTATCTTCCAAGTATTTCTTCTTGGACTCGAGCGCATCCACCTTGTTTCGTAGCATTTCTATCTCTCCCTCCGCGTCAGAAATGCGTGTTTCGGTTTTTGCAATTCTTTGGATACAGTCATTTATCTCTTTTTTCACACTGTCAATGGAGCTCAGAACTTCTTTAAATCTAGAAGAGAAATTCTTCTGTATCGAGTTAACGACAAAGTATTTCGTCCACCTTGTTTCTTTGGAAATTCGGGTTTTCTTCTCTGTCCGTGGCAGCCATTGGGACCGAGCATGAGCTAGTATTAGCTTTCTGCATTTCACCTCGAAGATGGTATTCCGTTAGTTTATGCCGTTTCTGTCACGAACCAGAGACAGAGGACCCAGTATTCAACCAGACCAAAGGGTACGTTTTAAGAAGGTTTATTTTTCAAAAACAGATGTGAGCAGGAATCAAGACAGGCAGGCAAAAATGAAGGGCAGGACAAAAACAAAGCTTGTGGTAATAAACAGTCCAAGGCAAAAAAGCAGGCAATCAGATAAGGCAGGAGAAACACAATACAGGGAGCAGGGAATGCTGGCAAAACTCACCCATAGGCATGGAAAAAACAATGACATGGCAGATTGCAGGGGGCAGAGGCAGGTATAAGTAAGGGAGTGATCAGGTGAATGGAGTGAAACTAATTACTGGCATGGGTGGAGCTTATCAGGAACAGGGAAGTGACTGGAAGTAAACTGAAGCTGATACGATGGTGACTGGAGAAGGGGAGTGACAGGGTGGTGACTAAGAGGTGCAAGAATGCTGGCAGGTGAACTGAATTAAGACTGGTGACAGAAGTGATCGGAGCAGGCCAGAAAAACTTATAACATAAAATAAAATCAAACCACAATAAAACCCAAACTATTCCAAAACTGATACAGAACCTAAAACTAGGCATTATTCTGAACTTGCGCGATCAGTTGTCCTTTAGTATATTTTGAAAGGAAGGAGTTTTAAGTAAATTCTTTGACTGGAACAGCAGAGCGGTGAAAAACACGTCCTCTCACATGGCCGCCATAACCGGAAGTCCGATTTTTCTTTTCAATTCTGATTTAGAAATTGCTCCCAGTATGATCTGCCTTGTTGGAACATTTTTAAAGCTTTTTGACACTTTGCATAGCTGGAAAAAAAGAGAAAAAGGCATTAAAAAATAGAACCTTACAGTAACAATGACATGTCGATAGCAATGTAATCTTGTAAAGATGTTTACAGGAAGGGTAAGTGTTGGGCTGCACAATTAGTCACAGCTTTTCCATTTTAGCAATATCACTATATACAGTATCAGGCCCCGTCCACACGGAGACAAGATTAGGTATATCCGCATACAGTGTTGGGGAGTAACGGATTACATGTAACGACGTTACGTAATTTAATTACAAAAAAAGACTAACTGTAATTCGTTAGTTACAATAAGAAAATATGTAATTCAGTTACAGTTACTTCCGAAAATATTAAGAATTACAAATTTAGTTACATTTTGTTAAAAAATATAAAGACAAACCTTAGCGAAATATGTAATGATATTTTTATTGCTTCGCGCCCTGTATCGCCGTTTCCCGCTACGGCTCCTTGTCTCTATCACTCTGATGATCCATCCTGTGCTGCTGGAGCCTTCTGAAAGAACAGTAAGCGAGCGGACGTTTCACGGTTTTATTTCAGCTCAAGCAGCGCATCAAAAATGACAGCCTTCAAGCTTGTTGACAGCCACCTCTTGTTATTCACACACAACAATAAACCGTGAGAGCCGACGTGTGTTGTGAAACTGCAAAACTTTGTCTTAAGCGGAAAATCAAACGCGCGTCTAACAGCTCAGCGTTCACAGTGTTGCGTTCGTGAGCGTCAGAAAGCTATGGTGCATTCAGGAGCATGGGACATTTCAGTTTTACAACGAAAAAGGCAGAAAACGGAACAGAACTTAACTCATACAATAATGTATTTATCCAGAAACAGTGTGGGCTTTCTTACAATACTGAATGCTCTATAATTGTATTTCTGTTATTTTTGATTATGCACATCTGCTAGCTTTTTATTCTAAAAAATCTGATCTTCCACTGGAGCCCCCACTGAGCTCTACGCTGCTCCTCTCTGTCCCCTGAGTAGAAAGCCCTCTTCTTCTGGTTCAGGAGGACTTTGAGCTCAGGGGGGGTTGTTTGGAAAGCATCGTAGTCGTCGTGTTGGCACAATGCTCTCCACACTGAATGCATCACTGGCTACATGAACTTCTGTCAGGCTGTTGATGTCATCACCATGAGAGCTTTGGAACATGCTCCAGTCTGTGGTTCTGAAACAATCCCTCAGTCTCTCACAGGCCTCATCTGACCAAACTTTCACTGACTTCTTCTGTGCTATTGTTCTCCTCACCAGTGGAATGTAATGGGGGAGCAGGTAGACGAGGTTGTGATCCGAGCGTCCGAGTGGGGGGAGGGGGGCGGAGGTGTAGGCGTCCTTAACATTTGCATAGAAGAGGTCCAGTGTTTTATTGTCTCTTGTTGTACACGTGACGTACTGGGTGAGCGTGGGGAGGGTGGAACGGAGGGAGCCATGGTTGAAATCCCCTGTGATCAGCAGAAGAGCGCGGGGGTGCTGTGTTTGCAGTTTGTTTACCGCGCAGTGAATCCGCTCACACGCAGCGGTGGCGTCTGCGGAGGGAGGGATATAAACACAGAGTACGATCACGTGGCCAAACTCTCGCGGCAAGTAATAAGGTCTCAGACTCACTGCGAGAATTTCGACATCCGAGCAGCATATCTGCTTCACGTGAACATGAGCCCTGTTACACCATCTCTCATTCACAAACACCGCCAGCCCCCCCCCCCCCCCCCCCCCCTCTCCTTTTTCCGCTCTCCGCCAAAGTTCTGTCCGCGCGGATGAGTTTAAAGCCGTTTAGAGAGACCACTGAGTCCGGTACAGTTTCATTTAGCCACGTCTCCGTGAAACGCATAAGACTGGCTTCTCTGTACCTCCTTTGGAAACGGGTTAGTGCTGCGAGCTCCTCGGTCTTGTTGCGGAGAGATCTTACGTTTCCCATGACAACCGATGGTAAATAACCTTTCCTCCGCTTCGTCCTGCCACCCCTGCAGCCTCGCCGTCTCCTCCGTATGTCTGCGGGGATGTCTGGTTTCTCAGCGTGGTGGTGATCTGGGCCGCAGCGCGTAGATTCCCGTAGTCCGAGGAGCTGGGTCCACGTATAAACAATGGGCCGCTCGGAGTCGCGGACAAAGGGGATCTCCCCTTGCTGCGTCGAGAAATGCTGAAAATAGCAGAAAACTAAGTCCCAAAAGTTGGCTTCTTCAGTGCACATACGTTCAGGATACCCGATCCGGTATTCATTAATATACAAACACTCCAAAAGATGCTATAAAGAGGAAAAAGTAGGAAAAGAAGAGAAAGAGCCGATGTGACCGGCTGCTGCCTGCGCAGTGCAATCTTGGAGGAAAAAAAAAAAAAAATCATAGCAAACAAGAAGAAGAACGTCAACAACCTCCGGTTTTTCAAAGTTAAATGGTGTAAATAGAGATTGTTAACCACAAAGAAATTTGAAGAAAAGAAGAATATTGTTATAAAATTAACAGTTTTATTTAAATATTTGTTGCAAGCCACTCTTTTTGTCTTTTCAACATTTAATTTGAAATTTGGTAATTTTTTCCAAATAGATTTGCATTCTGCTTGTAATGACGATGAGCACACATGCTCTCCTTGGGCTCCAAGAAACTTCAGAGTGGAGCTAGACGGAGTAACCGTGCATATAGTAAGCTTTGCTTTCCACGGACTCACAGAAGCGGTTCGGAACAGAGAGGGCACGTACAGGAGTGGCGGATGTGGAATTACGGGGTAACTTGCTACAGAGAACCACATGAACGACATGCCAACCAAAATAAAGGTCGTGTGATGCATAAATGTTTGGGACTGATCCCCTCCCAGTGGTGGATCTAACTTTTTGTTCATCACACTATTGTTCTCACCAAGTTTAGACATTTTTTGAAGAGCGGTTTGCATCCGGTTAGCATCCATTTTATTGGGTTAACTGTAAGTGTGATAACAATATTCATCCACTGTTTACGTTACTGTCCTGGCTCTCAATACACATCTTAAGAGAGTTCAATGTAGGAATTTCAATGTAGGAATTTGTCACAAGAAATTAAGCCAACAGGTCAATCTATCAATAAAAGTTTATTTATATAGCACTTTTTATGGGCTCTCCGGAGACGGTGGGTCCAGATTCCAGATGCTATCACATTCCAAAACATGGAGGGAGACTGTTTTAATTTTGTGACAGTGCAGTGTTTCCAGTGGCCTTTAGGGGCACTAAACTTGAAAATGACAAGTCTAGCATACTTGGTGGCTAAAAGTTAGACAGAGCATCTTTGAATTTAGACATGAATCCATACAGAATGCCAGTAAATTATTTATATGCCCCTCAGTATTTGTCTAATTGGCCATTAAAACAGCATTTTTACAGTCTTGCATAGCACCCCAGCTTTGACTAGTCCTACTTATGTGTTGCTCTTATATCTATCAGATGTATGTGGTATACTGGGATGTAAAACAGTCATGGTGCCGAGCTGTGGTGCAATCCATCATCATGGACCCGGGATGCCGTCGGGCCTTCTGTTTCCTAGTTGACCATGGGGAAATGATTGTGGTCTCCTCAGACAAGTAAGACAAAAATGGTTCCCAGCTCAAAATTGAAAAACTAAATGAATATAAATACTGAAGAATGTAACTCGTTAGTTGTGCTTTTTCTGGCCTTGTAGTAAACAACTTGACCAGGATCTCAGATGTGTTTTGAGTAGAGTTGTGCTGTGCTCATTGCTAAATTGTATTTTTTGCTTTCTTGTCTCCTACCAAGGATAAGAGTAGCATTACGAAAGTTCCTTCAGCTTCCTTTCTGGGTGAAGAAGTTCCATCTGGCTCGAATCAAACCTACAACCCTTCGGGTATCTGTATTTGCAGAGAAAGCAGAGCTTGAGTGAGGCTATATTAAGAGTTAAACTTTTTAAATTTGACAGTTTTATTTAGCCTAGTTATTACCACCTTTTCTTTCTCCGACAGGCCTTCGAGCCAGTGGGACAGCTCTGCTGCACTCTACCTGCACAACTTGCTTCGAGGTTAAAAAACGGAGTGTTTTTCCATATAAAAACACTTTAAGAGATCTTTATATTTCTATTTTTACATAAATGCTTTTGTTAATGATTTGGTTTATCTCATAGCATCCACCCAAACAGAAGCTGTGTTGCATGAGTTGGAGTCAGAGTCTACTTCTATTGAACTCTATCTGACCATCAACAACATCAAGGTGAACTTTGTCATGAATAGATTCATTTTTGTTTCATGTCCTCCTTTTTTGTTCGTGTTTTTAAACATTCAAGCATTTAAAATCGTATAAGGTACACAAAAAATTATGTTTTAATCAGGCAGATCAAATCAGATCAGCTTGTTTGCCCTTAACTAACAGCCCATGAGTCGGAGCATGGTTGACTAATACAAACATAAAGATGATCGCACATAGGCCTGGGCGATAAACTAAAACATTTACTGACAACTTGTCCAACAATAACTTACGTCCATTGTTTCCATGTAGGTATTTTCAGTATTTGAAAAAATGTTTTTTTTTTTTTTAAATAAATGTTGTCTTTGTCAATTTGGCTGTGTATAGGTAGGCTATGCTCAAGTCCAGGGGTTCCCCCTGCGTATCATAAGCCTGGTGGGCCGCCAGGCTTTACACCCCACCCCGCCAGGCTATGTTTATTTTAAATGCCTTGATGTTTGGGAGCGACATAAAATGGTGTCTAAAGTTCCTGTCCGTGAGAAGGCCTCCCGGTCTAAATGGCAAGATGTCAGCTGTTATTAGCTTACGCACAGTACGTCCACGTTGCGGCCCTACTTCCGGCCGCAGAATGCAAGTCACTGCCACTACCACCGCCCACAATTCACGGTAGCGCGTGCACTTCCCAGAGCCAACACCTACCGCTAGGATCAGTCCATTTTCTGGGGGAAACCCTGCATGTCCCTTTAACATGTTGCGCTATGTGTATAGTCTGTAGTCACGTGACTTCACCCCATCCATTCTATAACAACAAGAGAAAGAGATGGTGAGGTTGAGAAAATGGAGGTTAGTGCTATTCTCCATTTGTTATTCCATTTGGCCCAGCCCTAATCACGCCTGTACACATAAATATTGATTCATAAACATTAATGCTCATTATAGGACGTTCTCAACAAATAAACTGCTCTATGGTCATTTTCAGGTGTTCTACAAAAATACCATTTGGTCTTATTGACTCGCATCACCAAGTCTTTCAGCTGGAAACAGAAATCCACCTTCCTGAGTCCATTACTGAAAACAGATCGTTGGTTTATTCCAGCAAAATACTATTTTTGTTGCAAGATAGACCACATAAATGGATTATATAAACCGGATCTCAAATGTAATTAAATAAACCCTGAATAAAGTTGTGCAAAAATTATACTAAACTCTGGCAGATCTAGATTTAAAGAGATTTTCATTAAATCAAGAAGTATGAAAAAAGTCAGCCATCAAAATATAACCAGGTATAAAGATACATTATAGAGACAGAAACCTAAAAAGACATAGTTGGATAAATAATAGAAAGATGGAGAACAACAGAAGCTGGTATTTCATAGAAAGCTGTATTAATGGAAAGTTAAGTGGAAGGAAAATCTTTGAGCTTTTTGTTTCGTCTTTAAATGAGAAGCTAAAACGCAGAAAGAGTGCTTGGGAGATTGTGATGGAGAATAGGGCTGGACGATATAGAAAAAAAACATGTCGATAAAATAGAAATATTGATCGATAATTATCAACAAATTCAAAACATATTTTAAGTGCAGCCCTGGCCATTTTATGCTGTTGCTTAGCGCCCTATGTTTAGATAAAGAACACACAAACACTGAATTAAAACTCAACCCTTTATTCAACCAACTTTTTACCAAAACTACAAGTTTTTGAAAAAAGAACGCGTACTCTCTTTATTCTGAAGGGGCAGAGCTTTCCTAGGTCTGCGTTCTGATTGGTTGGGAGGATGTAATGACTGTAATATTAACCCAGGGGTTGAAGTTCTCTGTCGCTGTGACGGATTTCCGTCATTTGGAAAATGAGCGCAAATTGTTCTGTCTACACTTTTTAATTCAAGGTTTTAAACTGAAGCTGCTCTCAACCAATGAAACCTGGCAGAGCCAGGACATTAGCCAATCAGAAAGAGTAGGGCGGGTCTTTGCAAAACGGACATCTGCCAGACTGAGCTTCATCTGTGTTCAATCATAACTTTTGGAAGAGCATCTCAAACTGGCCACAGATGCATGAATGAAAGTAGCGGTGGTTAAAGGTTTTCTTTGGGTTTATGCAAACCAGCAGGTCAGGAAGTGGAGCGGATTGAACATCTGACAACAACTTCCCTCGGTAAGCGTGTCTGTCGCTGCTCCTGCAGTTAATTAAGGAATTATTTCCACCTGTCGCCATGTCACCTGTCGGCGTTTATTCACTGGCTTCCAGCAACTTAGCTGATAAACGCAGCGACCGACCAGGAACCTCCTCATTATTCGCTGTTACGTTTGATTTAAAACTCGAAGAGTAAAGCGCTAGCTCAGGCTTTAGCATGACGTGCTCTTTTTTTTTTTTTTTTTTTAAGAAGGAAAAAGTAAAAAAATAAAATAAATAATTTCACCTGCACTTTTCTGAACCAAAGAAGGCAGAGCTGCAGTCAGAGCTCAAAATACAGCAGCTCCTCCTCATGAGCCGCTGTGCAACAGGACACACTTAATAAAATGACAAGGATTTTGATGTGTACAGATTCTTAAGGAAACTACATCAAAAAAATAAACTGCAGCTACAAGAATATAGCTTGTAGCTGCAGTATACTATAGAAGCAAGTCGTATTAGAAACAGCTGAGAAAGCCTCCTGTCTGTGGATCTATGGACTCATTTTACTCCAACCCAAAAACACCTGCCAGACAGACAGTACTGCAGCCAAGATTACCTTCAACAATATTTAACTTTACGAAATACATTAACATTTTTCTAATTAAAAATGTTCATATTTAAAAGCAAGTTATGTTTTTTCTGATAAACTTTGAACAATTTTATTAAACTTTAAAAAAAAAAAAATTAACATATCATCCTTCATTGATTTTCTATACCGGCTTTTTCCTACAGGTGTGACGTCAAGCCGTATCTGATGGGGAAACGCGGCTCCACGTCACACAGGGGGGTGGGGACTCGTCCATCCTGGACAGGTCTCCAGTCACTGGGCTAAGATTTAACAGATTTATTAAACTTCAAAAAAGTTAAATAATGCCTTTTTATAAACTCATGAGTTGTGATAATTAATTGCTGTGCAATGACTGGCAAAGCAGAGACTGATTATTGTAATTTGCGAACTGTGTTAAACTAAAATGTATGACGACATAGTGTTGGTTATGTGTCCTGCTTTGTCCAGGTTGTGGTTGGTCTTGTATGTTCATAGGATTAATTTATACTGAATGTGACAGGGAGCCAGTGGAGTTAATGTTCAGATGTGAAGTAGATGATGTAATGATGAAGCTGCTGTCTTTGTACTAGTTGTAGTTTATGAAGGTTTTTTGGAGGACAGGGAGGGAAGGGAGTTGAAACTGTAAAGTGGACTGTGGACCAGTTTGGCAAAAGTGTGAAGGAAGAACTTGATATTTTTGAGCTGCAGATATGAAAGTTAACCAGGTGATGTTATGGATGTGGAAAGTGAAGGAGAGGATGGAGAGGCTGTCCAGGATGACACCAAGGTGGGACAGAGACAGGAATGGTCATTGCATATTGTAAAACTACCAGATTTGGTTAAAGTTGACTTTAACACAATAAGCAAGTGAGGTAACTAATGTGGCATGACGTCCACGGTCCCGGGAATATATGGGCTGACTCAAAAAATGTTTTCAGTCAAACTGATTATTTTTGTATTAACCTAAATGGCTAAAATGCATAAGGAAGGAAAACTGTTACTCTATTGAACTTTTTATTGACCCTTTTTTTTCTATCATCGATATACGTCTATCGATCGATATTTATCGTTATTGAATTATCGTCCAGCCCTAAAGGAGAATTATGAAAAAAGCTGTAAAGAATGTGGGTTAATTGATACCATAATAGCAGTTTGACCTAAAGTCAATGTTTTCCTACAGTGGTACCAATTAGGGCTACAACTAAAAATCAATTTAGTAATTGAGTATTCCACCAGTTATTCTGACGATTAATCATGTAATCTTATAATAAATTGGCACATTCTTCAGATTTTTCATTTTTTTACATTTCTCAAAAAAATTAAAGACACTTTCCAATTGGAAAAGAAATCATGCTGGGTTTCTATTCTGATATAGAATGGTTAATGTACTGGGAGCAAGAGGATGCCACATTTGATGAAAATGATCACACATCAGAGGGCTTAATCTGAAGTCACTGAAAAAGAGAAACTGAAAAAAACAAATGTGGCAGGCTTGTCCAAGTTGCTGAAATGTCATTGCAGCAACTCAGAACTGTACTCAGTAGTTTGTGTGGCGCCAACGTGCATTCATGACAATTTTGGGCATGCTCCTGTTAAGCCATAATATATTGTGACGAACTTTTAACTGCTGCTCCCAGCATGCTATGCAGCTTTGACTCCACCCACCAGGTGTAAAAGACGCTGCCTGGAGCAGCCCAGTCTCTTTCTTAGCAGCCGCTCTACTGAAGAGGACCTAACAATTTCAGCTGAGCACCCGTGCCTGACCATATGGCAGACTCTGTGGTAGTGCGACTTTGTTGGACAAAGCGGCTGCATATCACCCTTTCACCCTTCAAAGGAAGGGAAAATGAAATGTAATTTTCTCTTCGACTTTGAATAAACTGGCCTTCAAATGTTTTAACAGTAGGCCAGATCATATCACATTTTGTTCAAAAAAATCCATATTCCTTTAGAACTTGCTTTACACAGTTAACACAAAGTTGTGTATAAATGCGCATGTGTTGCGTATTTCAGTCGTGCATCAGATTTCATTATTTATCTTGCTTACTCTTCGAAATGCCTTGCCAAAATCTTGGTACACTCCCTTATCAAGTTTACTATGAAAAAAGGTGATTGTAAGAATTTGATAATTTTTCTTTCTTTGACAGATCTGTGTGAATGATGACCTCGTGGCTAAGCAGTTTGCTTATTACACCAGCTGTGGCTTGGATGCATGTGACCGATTTCCTCACATGTTGTCCTCCAACATTTTAACTCGCACCGTTTCCAAATCCTCTGAGAAGCAGATGGAGGAAACTCTACATTCTTCTAGCAAACATGGAGGTATGACCCTTTACTCCCAGCTCTGTAAGTTAACAAAGAATTCCAAGAATAAATGTAGCTTTTAGTGGTCATTTTAGCTCAAATCCCGAATTTTAAGATTTTTCTTATCATTTTTACTTGGGTAAGACGAAAGCTTTTCACAAAGCATCGTAAGAGATCTCTTAAAGGGAAAAAATGTTTGGAGAAGTATGGACAGCAGGCAATCGGAGCAAGAGGGCGGGCAGAGGGAGCACGGGCGGGGCAGATGCGGCTGTGCCCCACTATGGAGCTAAGACAGAAGGCGCGGGAAAGAGAAGAATAAGATATAAATATAACTTACTTCGACTGCAGTCATGTCTTGATGACATCAAAAGCTGGATGACTTTAAGTTTCCTGCACTTAAATTCTGACAGGACAGAAGTTGTAATCTTTGGACCAGAGTCCTCTTAATCAATCACTTAATCTGGGTGGCATTAACTTGGCCTCTGGTAATAAAGTAAAAAATCTTGGTGTTATTTTTGACCAAGACATGTCATTTAAATCCCATATTAAACAGGTTTCCAGAGTTTCCTTTTTTCACCTCAGGAATATCGCCAAAATTAGAAACATTCTGTCCAGGGGTGATGCTGAAAAACTAGTCCATGCATTTGTTACTTCAAGGCTGGACTATTGTAATTCTTTACTATCAGGAAGTCCACAAAATGCAGTTCAAAGTCTTCAGCTGATCCAAAATGCTGCAGCAAGAGTTCTGATGAAAATCAACAAGAGGGATCATATTTTTCCAATTTTAGCTTCCCTTCATTGGCTTCCTGTTAAATCAAGAATAGAATTTAAAATTCTTCTTCTAACGTATAAAGCCCTTAATAATCAAGCTCCATCATATATCAGAGTTCTGATTACCCCGTATGTTCCTAACAGAGCACTTCGCTCTCAGACTGCAGGTCTGCTGGTGGTTCCTAGAGTCTCTAAAAGTAGAATGGGAGGCAGATCCTTTAGCTATCAGGCTCCTCTCCTGTGGAACCAACTCCCAGTTTTGGTCCGTGAGGCAGACACCCTGTCTACTTTTAAGACTAATCTTAAAACTTTCCTTTTTGACAAAGCTTCTAGTTAGTGGCTCATGTTACCCTGAGCTACCTCTATAGCTATGCTGCTATAGGCTTAGGCTACTGGAGGACATCAGGGCCTATTTTTCTTACTCTACTGATTTCTACTGTTCTCCAGTTTTGCATGACTGTTGTCATTTCAGCTTTTAACTTTTTGCTCTCTGTCTTTTTTCTCTTCATAGTAGGTACACCTTGTCTGATGTTCTGTTAGCTGTGGCATCATCCAGGGAAGACAGATCACCCGCTATTACCATCTAATGTAGAACAGATTACTGGATCAATGTGTGCTTCTGTGTGAGGGATTGCTACAAAGCCATGTACAATGCAGACGACTCTCCCTGTAGCTCTACGCTTCTCCAGGAGTGAATGCTGCTTGTCCGGACTTTGAAGCAATCAACTGGTTTCCTTATATAGGAAATTTTTGACCAATCTGTATAATATAAATATAAATATATAAATAAAATTGAATTGAATTGAAATTGAATTAAGAAACTGGGCAGATGGAACACCCCACTTGGCCGCAGAAGGGGGAGCTGGCTGGGCCAGTTCTGGAGCTACAAGAGGAGGATGAATGATAAATGATTTAACAGTCCTTTTAAGTGCTAAATTAGAATGGCTTTTTTCAAAGCCAGCCACAAAGAGCATTCCATACTTCATCCCATGTCAACATTCATTTTCCTGTTCTATATTTTGATTGAAAAAGCTTTGTCTCCGCTGCGCTCCTTCACCCCATGTCACAATCGCATCCAATCCCTGATTGGATACCGCAACGTGACAGAAAAGTTCAGATTCTTGATATCCTGTGAGTCTCCAACTGTCCGCGTGGACCGGGCCAATCGCATCACTCCAACTGTGGATTGCATCGCTGGCTGCTTCATCATTCCTGACTGCGCTTTTTGCATAGGGATAAAATGTAAATCCCACACTCAAACTGCCTCAATCTCGTTTGGTGTGAACACGCCATAAGAATGTCTGAAGCAGGGTAGATGGCGGAAATAGAGAGCTGATGGGCTAATGAGCACATAAACTTTTTTAACAATCATACAATTTATAATATGTAGATAAAAGAAAATTTAACATCCCCTTTCAGGGAAATGAATCAGCTTGAGCGGCCCACCAGGTTGAAGGGGCAGCTCTAGTAACCTAATTTTATTGAAGATAAATAATTAGAAAAATATTGAATAATTTGTGAATCAAAAGTAGAGAAATGTATAAATAATATAGTACAATGTTTTATATTTACAGAAAGTCTCAATAATAATAATTCTTGAGGAAATGGATAAAGTTCGATTTCAATTCAATTTTTTTATATAGCGCCAATTCATGAAACATGTCGTCTTGAGGCACTTTACAAAGTCAAATCAATCATATTATACAGATTGGTCAAAAATTTCCTATATAAGGGAACCAGTTGATTGCTTCAAAGTCCCGACAAGCAGCATAAAGTCACAGAAAGATGTGAGAACGTATTTTCTGTGTCGTACAAGCAGTAAAAAAGATGCATAGATCTGCAGCAATGTGCTTCAAAGTTGGCCTATTTGTGCCATGATGCAGGGACCAATTTACCTTTCAGCACTCCTTTGTTCTCCAGTCAGAGCTGTGCGGACCGAAGCGCTGCTCCTCTGTTCAGTTTGGTTTTCTCCACCTTTTTTCTCCTTTTTATGTTGGTTGTATACAACCGTTTTATACAAGCAGGCAATCCCAGTGAAATGCTGACAGCTGAGTGCACACGAATATCAAACAGATGAAGTTGCCGTTCGATCCCCTGCTCTGACTGTCTCTGTCGTTGTGTCCTTTGGCAAGACACTTCACCCGCATTGCTTGCTGGTAGTGGTCAGGGGGCCTTGTGGCGCCGGTACATGGCAGCCTCGCCTCTGTCAGTCTGCCCCAGGGCAGCTGTAGCTACTAACATAGCTCACCACCGTCAGGGTGTTAATGTGGGTGTGAATCGGTGAATGACAAAACTATAGTGTGAAGCGCTTTGGAGGTCGTCAGACTAGTTAAAGCGCTATACAAGTACAAGCCATTTACCATGACGTTCGCAACTAGATAGATGCACATTTTTGTCCTCCCCACTGTGTCAATGCAAAATAACTATTTCAAATAACAATTTTGCTGTGTGATTCACTGCAACAACTATGAGTATTAAAATGTCCCAGGATAACTTCTTTGCACCCGCATTGAATAAGAAGAGAGACGGATAAAGTGTAACTTTCAAATAAGATTGTACAGCTAACATTAAACACAAACTCCAGTGTTACTTTTTACCATTTCATTTCTTAACAAGTGTATACAACTTACCTCCCTAAACTGACAAAACTACTGGGAGTAAGTTTGGATCATAAATCTAATATCAAGTATAAAGAAATGAGGGAAGAGTGAAAAACTCTTGCTTTTCTGGTTTAAGATCAACCGATCAGACTTAGCTGTATTCATGGTAATAAGGCATTGTTAAATTGCAAAACATGTTTTGACCACAACTCAGAAATATCAAAGTCTATCCTAACTATTAGTGCACATTTTCCCCATTGCACTGTTATTATAAAATATTCAAGAACGTGAATGTCCCAATGCTGAAACAGTACTTCCACGGGCAGACAAAAATAAAAAAATGCTAATTAATCTTAAGATTAAAATTGTTAAACCAAAATATTAGTACACATAACTATAACACAAAAGATATGATAGTCTTTCTACATTTTCCAACTCAAAACTTGTGCTAAAAATAAGTGTCCCAACTGTGGGTGAATGTGGGTTATAGTTAGGGGTGGGTATTGCCAAAGAAGTCACGATTCGATTCGAATCACGATTCACAGGCCACGATGCGATTCTATCACGATGCATCACGATACTTGAATTATTGCGATGCATCTCGATGCATTGCAATATTTTCACTGAACACTGTTAGAAAAAAATACAGCCATTACCAGTGGCTGACTGGCTTAGTATGATCTGGGTAGTGTCTTCCAATTGATAAATGACTGAAAGCAACTGCATTCAGAAATGGCTTTTGAAGGTATTGCCATGAAAAGAAATATTACTGTAACTGGACACAAATATTACTATTGCTGGAGTGGACACATTGAAGTGCTTAGGATTTATAAAACTAAAAATAACAAAATAAGGATTAACAGTGCCGGGTACATGGTCTCAGTGGTCCTTTTATTCAATGAAATGAAAACATTTGGAAGTAGCTGCCATTATAACAATATCATTCCATAAACACAAGAGGACAAACTGAGACAAGAAAGTGCATAGGCTTTATAAAACTATAAAAAATTAAAATATATATTGCAAACATCCCTTGCAGCGAAATACATTAACTGTGCCCAGTGTCTACTCAAAAAACAAACGAACAAGTGTTAAACTAGTAATAAGTGCAAAGGCAACAGCTACAATGCCATTCTTAGTGCTTAATGTTTTTGTTTAGGAACAGAAGCTGGTCCAGGTGCTCAGGGGAAATTACACTCCTTTTGGCAGTGATAATGTCCCCTGCAGTAGAGAAAACTCTCTCCGAGGGGACACTAGTACCTGGAATGCTCAGGTGTTTTTTAGCGACTCGAGACAGAAAAGGATACTGGCCCTTCTTTCCACCAGCCAAGCGGATTATCACTAAGGGCTAGGGATGCTTCCTCCTTGTATCTTGCCATCTCGTCTTTTGCCTGGTCTTCAGCAGTTTTTAGTTTCTTTGCAGGACCTGCAGTATGGGAGGACAAGGCAATAATCAAAATAAAATATATATATAAGATATATACACTATATTACTCAGTACATTAAATCATCATCATCATCATGTTATTTGTTACATTACATTATAATTAAATGCCATATGCATGTATAGTTTGTGGGACATCCTTAAATTAGGAAACACTAAGAATATTTCTTTCAGCATGTTGCGATAGCATATTTTTAAACTAACCCGCTGCTCCATAAGCCTGTCCAAGTAGGTCCGCTAGAGAACAACGTTTGGATGTTTTTGATGAAGATGCAGCAGGCATGTCTTCTTGTTTAGGGTTTGGGCTGCCGTCGTCCACGTCCATTGAGTCTGCCTGAAGTCCACTTGTCCCTTGCTAGAAAACAGTAAATCAACACAATCTTCAGAATTATGAATTATTTTATCTTGCACAACACATTATCAATGACAACTGCATTTACCTATGATGGATTTACTTATTCATGAATTGAGTTATAAAGATGTATTTCTTACTTATTTATGCTTTTTAAACTGAATATATACGTTTATATTTTATATTTCTATAGTAAATTTCAACTGTATTGCTGTTAATGTTACCTGTAATGCCCACTTGGTCCTGGTAGCTTCTGCAGTTATTCCATTGTAGACATCTTCCCTCTCATCCTCGGAAAGGAAAGGCAAGGCCTTAAAACGGGGATCAAGAGCCGAGGCTTTATACAGAGCTTCCTTTTCGTTTAAGTATATCTTGTTAAGATCCTGGCACATTGTGGTTTTTAGCTCCCTTGTTAAGGTGGAATCACTCGGTTTGTCTTGGAGCTCATGGACGAGTTGGGCATGGAGTGGCGCTACAATCGATAGCGTTGGGCTGACCTCCTCTGATACGGCGAGTGTAGCCACTTTCATAGGTTTCATGGCAGCGACAACCTCCTCTGCAGTTGTTATGTCAGAATCGGTGAGTGTGCAGATTTCCTTCTCAGACTTCCGTACTTCGGTAGACAGGAGCGCAGCGTGGATGGCAGGCTGTTGCTCTAAAAAGCGCTCCAGCATATCGTGTGCGCTGTTCCAGCGGGTGGCGACATCGGTTATCAATTTGTGGAGAGGGAGGTTCAACAAAGCTTGCTTCTCACGCAGTACATGGATCGCAACAGTGCTGCGTCTGAAAAAAGTTGTCACCCATCTTACTTTCACTAGCAATCTAGTCACAGCGGGTAGTTTCAGGGCACGCTGGGATGCCAAATTTAGTGTATGAGCAAAACATCTGAAATGTGGCATATCGGCCAGCTGAGCAGCGATGGTCATGTTCGACGCGTTGTCCGTCACTATTGCAGGGTCTTTGTCGGTCAGATCCCATTCTTTGAGTGCTGCTCTAAGCACCTGTGCAATGTTGGTGCCGGTGTGAGACTCGAACAAAGCTCTGGTTTGCAATACATGGGAAACTAATTCCCAGCCGTCGTTTATGTGGTGAGATGTAATCGTGATGTATGACTCGGTGGCTGGCGAAGTCCACCCATCGCACGTTAGAGCAACGCATTCGGCGGAGTCCAGGGATTTTTTTACCTGTAGTTTCACCTCATCATACATCTGTGGGACCAATACTTCAGTGAACTGTTTCCGGCTCGGGATTATATAACGAGGCTCGAGTGTGCTGATCATTTTTTTGAACCCACGGTTCTCCACCACACTATATGGTCGCAAATCCTGGCAAATGAACTCGGTGATGGACTCTGTAATCTTCTTTGCACGTATGGATGTTGGGGCTAGCTTGCAATCGAACGTTGATTGTTTTAGCACATTTTGCGGCGCTGGCGGCTCTTGATTTTCTGGATGGCGCCTCTGCATGTGTGTTTTAAGGTTCGTTGTGTTCCCATAGTATTTAATTCTGGTGTAGCAGTGTCTGCAAATTGTGTGCGTCATATCAACTTCATTTTTACCTTTGTTTTTAAAACCGAAATGCTTCCAAACATCGGATTTGAAATGTGATGGAGCCGGACGAAGTTTTTCAATCTCCTCCATGTTTTGTTTTTGAATGACTCGGCGCAGTATCCCGCGGCCGGAAATGCTTGTGACACAAGGCAGCGTGCGTCAACACATCCGCAGCGACATCTACTGGACTGGAAGTTGTATTACACTTGTTTTTGGCTGATGTTCGCCAACCATTCATGCAATTTTATTTATTCATTTTTTTAAATTAATAATCGATACTTGGCGTCAAGAATCGATGCATTGGATCACGAAAATTAGAATCACGATGCATCATCATGACGATTATTTTGCACACCCCTAGTTATAGTCTAGGCTTGCTTCATGATCAAAGGAAGATTTTTTTTTTTTTAACAAATGTAAACATTCCTGCTTTCTCACACTGAATCCTGTTTCTCTTTTCATCAACAATATGTGATACAGCAGCAAAACCGTTCACTGTCCACACTGAAAGGTACTTGCATGCTGCTTTGGCTAGGGCAGGAAAGTGAGCCGTGTTGCTTTTCCAGTATTGCAGAGGGTTTTCATTTCTGGGGATGGGGGCTCACTCCGATAGCTATGCACCTACAGGAAAGTAGACAAGTGCATCACTGTGTGACCATTTGACAACAATCTAGACTTTGCAACATTATCTTCTCCTCCTTAAGAACTTTGTTAAACTTTTTCTGAGCAGATGATGATGCTGAAGGTCCACCCAATTGATCCATGGCTAAAAATTTAACTTCATACAGATCTATTTTTATTAACAATAAACTATTCACAGGAAATTGCAAACAGATTTTAACAGTCTTTAACAGATTTTAACGTGAAAATTGTCCTTTTTAATTTTCCACTGAGAAAACATGTACCCCGTTTACACTACCCCTTTTTAACCGTGCCGAGACCAGTCCGAGCTCAGTAACCGAGATAACTATCGAGTGTAAATGGAATGCAAACTGAACTGGACCGTGCCAGATGCAACCGGACCGCGCTAAATACAGGCCAGTTCCATGTGTGGGTTCGGCTCGGTTTTTTCCCTATCTCGGTTATCTGATAACGAAGAGCGCATGAGCAGACCGCGTCATCTCCGTGCGGTCAGCTGACATTTCAGACATTCATAAAAATACTAGCTTCCCTACCGTGACACACGATTTCCAGTGACGATTCTGCTTAGCAGTGTGATGAACCTCAGCGTCTGTCGTTGTTTCCTGCGTCTGTAAATCCTTATTAGACGTTCGTTTGTCTTATCCATTTCCCAAAAACCGACTCTGTCAAGTAAATTCACCAAAAGTTGCCGTCTTCGCCTGACTCTCCGCAAACAACGAAGTATCACAATTATAACCAAGCATAACTGCCTGAATGTTACGGGCGCCGCCATTTTGATTTGCTTGGTCCCGCCTTCAATCCCAGAGAGCAGTAGTACCACAGATCGTCACTAGGAGGCGAGGAAACCAAGGAACCGAGATAGCGTGGTGTGTAAACGGTCGTCAGAACCAAGCTCGGCTTGGTTAACTGATCCAAGCTCGGACCGAGCTCGGCATGGATCGGTTTAACAAGGGTAGTGTAAATGGGGCTATGCAGTCAAAAGCACTAGCGATAGAAGCCCTGCCCTGTGACCCTGCAAACTCTTGGGCATGCAAAACGGCTCTTATCATTTCAAGGTTTTCATCAATCCACTGAGCTGTAAGACTCAACATACTCATTTGACTTGCATCTGAACTCCATATATCTGTAGTGAAGCTAATGTCCATCATATTTTCCAACAAGTTGTGAACATGCGCAACCACCACTTTGTGCAAAGCCGGGAGGGAACTACAGAAACGTAGCGCCGACTTGGAATACTGTATTGGGGTTCAACCACTCATCTCTATTTATTCTCTGGATATCCGATTGGCCATTGGTAGTACACGTTGCTATAAGGCAGGGGTTAAAGTTCTCGGTCGCTGCGACGGATTTCCGTCATTTGGAAAATGAGCGCAAAATGTTCTGTCTAGATTTTTTTTATTGAAGATTTTAAACAAGCTGCGCTAAACCAATGAAACCTGGCAGAGCCTGAGCATTAGCCAATCAGAAGGAGAGTAGGGCGGGTCTTTGCAAAGCGGACATCTGACAGTCTGAGGTTTATCGGTGTTCAATCATTTTAACTTTTGGAAGAGTGTCTCAAACTGAACACAGATGGTATGAATGAAAGTAGCGGTGGTCAAAGGTTTCTTTGGATTTAAGCGAACCAGAAAGTTCAGTGGAATTAACAGCTGAACACAACTTCCCTCGGTAAGTATGTCTGTTGCTGCTCTTGCAGTTAATGAGTTATTTCCACCTGTGGCCACGTCACCTGTCAGCGTTTACTCCCCCGCTTCCAGTAATTTAGCTGATAAACGCGGGCGACCAACCAGGGATGTCCTCATGATTCGCTATTGTGTTTTATTTAAAACTCAAAGAAGAGTAACGCGCTAGCTCAGGCTAATTTAGCATGACGCCTTTTTTTTTTTTTTTTTTTTTTGGAAGGTTCGGAATGTGAAACAATGTCCCGCATTTGGGTGGGTCCGATTCGGAAAAAGTTAAATAAAATAAAATATTCCATATGCGCTTTACTGAAACAAAGAGGGCAAAGCGGCTGTCAGTCAATATACAGCAGCGTCTCACCTAATGAGCAGCTGCGCTCCAGGACACTCCTTAAATAAAACAAGGATTTTGATGCATACAGATTATTAAGGAAACTACGTCAATAAATAAAAAAATAAATGCAGCTACAATATGGACTGGAGAACGGGTTCTAACTGGGTGATGCCAAAGAAAGGTGATTCTCTGAGAGCTTTTCTGAAGTTATTTTTTATTTTTACACGGAGTGGAGGGCGATGTGAAGCAACATTGTAGAAGCAAGTCGCACTAGAAACCGCTGAAAAAGCCTCCTTACTGTGGATCTATGGACTCATTTTACTCTAACCCAAAAACACCTGCCAGACAGACAAGGTACAGCAGCCAAGGTTACCTTCAACAATATTTAACTTTACGCAAAACTTTTTACGCATAACCTTTTTCTAGTTAAAACATTTTTGTATTTAAAAGCAAGTTAGCTTTTTTTCTGATAAACTTTGAGCAATTTTATTAAACTTTAAAAATGTAACATTCCATCCATCCATCCATGGATTTTCTTTACCCGCTTTTCCGTACAGGTGTGACTTCAAGCCGTATAGATGGGAAACGCGGCTCGACGTCACACGTGGTCGTGGGGGCTGGTGACTCTCCAGCAGTCAATGGGCGAGAGGCGAAGACCAGAGTACACTCCGGACAGGTCTCCAGTCACAGGGCTAAAATATAACAGTTTTATTAAACTTCAAAAACTGATTATTGTAATGTGCGGTCTGTGTTAAATTAAAATGTACATCATCATAGTGTTGGTTATATGTCCTGCATTGTCCCAGATTGTGGTTGGCCTTGTATGATCAGAGGATTGGTTTATACTGAATGTGACAGGGAGCCAGTGGAGTTAATATTCAGGTGTTAAGTAGATGATCTACAGGAACTGTCAATGGATATTTTAAAAGTACCAGATTTGGTTAAAGTTGACTTTGTACAATAATCAAATGAAGTAACTAATGTGGCATGGTGTCCACGGCCCTGAAAATATATGGGCTGATTAGAATTTTTTTTTCAGTCACTGATTATTTTTGCTTTAACCCATGCTGTAAGGTCACCAGCCGTCATATTGATACTCCATAGTTACGATCAGTCGGAATGCAAACAATACATGCAGTACAGCATCAAACAACGATGATTTTCTCATTTTAAGGGGGGCTTAAGACTTTTAAAATAAAGATAAATTCATCACTTTGACTCGAGCTGTATTACACTTCATTGGCTAGGCCTATATATTTAGATCTATGACTTGAATAGGGCTAGGAAGGCTAAAGCTTATACTGGCATATAAGCCAGGCGATGATACTCTTCTAACTTTAACAGATCTTGATATATCAATTCCAGTACTGGTTGGATGTATCAAAGAATTTGGACAAAAATCACCATATAAGGTAAATTTTGATAAGTCAGAAATAATGGCTTTAACAACAGTGGTCAGGTCGAGACTGCTTATGTTAAACCCTTTTGCTTGGCACCGAAAGGATTTAAGTGTCTAGGAATACAAATCACAACCACAATTGCTGTATGCAGAAAACATCAACCCTTTGTTATGCCAGAAGCTGTTTGAATATGCTTATTATTATAATTAATTATAATTTGGTATTATAATTTAAATAAGTCATTCAACTCAAAATTTAGCTATAACAAATATAGTTCAAATGGTGATGATGTTAGCTAGAAGCTTGTAATGATTTATACTACTAATGAATTAATTAATTAGCTGTCATGAACTCATCTATGCTGGAATAAATGATCTGGTCGGATTTTAACCGACGGGGTTTATCCGGCAGACTGTGAGAACCCCAATATAACTGCAATTAGAGTTTAAATCCTTATTCCTTATCACCATCCAATGATATGTCTCTGTATTAATATCAGATGTTAACTCCGAAAGGAGGTTAGCTCTGAATTCTGAATAACCATACAACTGTGAATTAGATTGAACACAAAACAATTTCTATTCCGCAGTTGTTTTTATTGAACCAAAAGCAATTCCCTGTTACAGTAATTCTCTGATTCAACGACTTTGGAAATCTTACTCACTACTAAACTACACATGCAAAATATATATGGAAATAAAAGAGCAAACAAAAACAAATGGATTAACATGAGCGGTTAGCGAATCTAAGTCCAACTCACGGTCGTTTAACACCACATTTCAGTCACCCGACACCCTTCCAAGATGGCGACTATGATGACGTATGATCTACCAATTTGCGTGATGTGTGAGGGGAGGTCCTAATGACGTAACCACGCTTACGCTGATGGGGTAATACCTCGCTTCGAGAGGGCGTGGCTAACTGGGGAGTTTAAACGGAGATCGCGAACTGAGCTCGGACAAAAAGATTGCACCCGCTGATAAGCAAAGCAAAGATGGAACAAAGAGAGAGAAAAAGGATGAAAAAGTTGAATAATCGACTCATGGCGGAGTCTCCACGAACCACAAAATCCAACAACAGCCAAGTCACTTTCACAAATGCATGCACATACAAAGAAAATATTCAGCAAAATAAACCCCACTCCTTCTTGGAATAAAAAGCATTTACTAAGTCCCTAACGCCTGCCCAGGCACAGCTTTATCACCATAAGGCGAAAAATAAATCAAAGGGGAGAACCCGTTACTTTGAGGTGCCTCGGGGCGCTCCGAGTAAGGCGGCTTCCTGGAGGCGTCTTGACGAACGCAGGTGTCCGCAGGCTGCAGCGGGACCGGACTGAGTTCCTTCGTCTTCCTCTCTCTCTCTGGGCTCCCAGACGCTTTGCTCGGCCCAGCAAAGTGTAGTCCTCTTTCGATCACTGGGAGATAAGGCGGCTTCCAGTATTTGATCAGAGGAATTAAAAAGTACCTTTTTAAGTCGACCTACTGCTATAATTAATGCAGGGATAAGTTTGCTTCGAAAAATCTCGGTCCAGCGAGAAACTCGAGCACGTGGCGTGTGGGTTATTAATCCACGGGGTACAGCTGTGTGTCTTCTCAGGTTGGGCCAGGGAAGAAGGCAGATTTCGGTCTTCGGCCGCAATAAATACCTTTTCCCCTAGTAACGTTATCTCTCTGTCCGTCGTTAGGGGCGGCGGCCATTTTGGGCCAAGTTGCATGATCGGAGTTGGTGGCCATTTTGACCACCTTGCATCATGGGAAATGCAGTCCGTCATGTCCCGAACTAATGCAAGTTTGTCACGTCCTGACATGGCACAACACCTTTAATTAATAAAAGAAAAGAAAAGCTAACAAGATGGAAAAAGCTTCCTTTATCAATGCTTGGTAGAAATAATGTTATGGTACTACTATGTTTTCTTCCAATGCTTTTTGTGTTCTTGAATTCAAATGATCTTAGGGACATTAAAGTCTAACTCTTGGGCTGAATGTATTTTAACGCAGATGCATTCAAATAGTCACCAGAGTAAAGAAATGTATATTATGTGAATTATATGGGCTGTTTGGAAGTAATTTCGATAAAACCTGCTGTATAAGCGAAAGAGCCCGAACATTCCTCAGTCGGCTGCTCCGGAATGTGACGTCACAAACAGAACTAGTACCGTGCATCCGGCTGCTAAAACTACGACTTTCGCTACCGATTTATTAAATTTTATTAATAACTCGTACTCTACGTACAAAAAATTTATAAAAAAAAATGTCTGATACATCTTCAAACACCACCTCAAGCATCGGTGACTCCCATACCAAATATATATACGAAGAAACGGAGTTTGAACAAGGTGAACCTGAGGAGACTATATCTAACGCTGCCCAAGACATAGAGCCCATGCTCCATTGTCAGTACCCCTCAAAATCCTCGCTTGTGAAGTGTAATTTGCATAACACACTTTTGTCACTGCCGGCAATCCAGTCCTTTCGCGTTTCTTTTACGAATTTATCCCATTTCTTTCGGACCTTTTGATCCTTCGGCCAAGTATGTAGTGCTACTTTCTTGCCTGCACTAGACCGCGGTGAAGTTGGTTTGACATTGGACATTCAAGCTCCGCGGAGTCAGCGGAGCACTCTTGAGAAACAAAAAACAAATCAGATTTGTTGACGGTCCCACCGCGTATGGGAGGAGGGAGCAGCTGAGAGACGCTGGCCGAAATCGGAGCCCTTCAACCGGATCAACCGTGAGCTAGATCCCGCTGACTCTGCGGAGCTTGAATGGCCAATGTCAAACCAACTTCACCGCGGTCTGCACTACAGCCACCAACTACGCACCTAGAAGGCATTTTATCTTGTAATTAGTTCTGCGATTTTTTTTTTTTTAAAAGCGCTTGCTCAAAGTAGACGTGGATCAGCAGATTTGGTGTGTGAAAGAAGATACTGGAAAATATCCATATATATCCTTGTTCGCCGTACCGGTTGCACAACGTAAACGCTTGTGTGTTTCTATGCTATATAAGTTCGCTTCGCGCATTCTCGGTGTTCTTGAACTGACGTCACACGTCGGAAATGGCCGATCGTAAACGGAGGCAGCACTCAAACGTGGAATACCATAAATGCGCGATATCATATTTAAACTTAATTTGAACACTTTTGATACATGAATATTCAAAGTTTACCTTGTTCTGGAAGTTATTCAACGGTTTTCAGGATATTTTTTCAGTCCAAGAGTTAGACTTTAATAAATTGATATCAGACCTTATTTGGACAGGCAGAAAACCTAAGCTTAAAATTGATACTTTACAACTTTTGAAACAACAGGGTGTGTGGGGCTTACCAAAGATTGAGAACTACAGGGGTTGGACAATGAAACTGAAACACCTGGTTTTAGACCACAATAATTTATTAGTATGGTGTAGAGCCTCCTTTCGCGGCCAATACTGCGTCAATTCGTCTTGGGAATGACGTATACAAGTCCTGCACAGTGGTCAGAGGGATTTTAAGCTATTCTTCTTGCAGGATAGTGGCCAGGTCACGACGTGATGCTGGTGGAGGAAAATGTTTCCTGACTCGCTCCTCCAAAACACCCCAAAGTGGCTCAACAATATTTAGATCTGGTGACTCTGCAGAAGATTGGCCACCAGGCTGGTCCAATTTAGCCATGAAACCTCCCACACTAAAACGAGGTGTTTCAGTTTCATTGTCCAACCCCTGTATGTACTATGTATACATACTAGAATTGTTTCAGTGTGGGCAACTGAACATGATGTAACACCTTGGCTTGAGATTGAAAAAGTAATTACCAAACCATCCATCCTCTTCCGCTTATCCAGGGTCGGGTTGCGGGGGTAGCAGCTTCAGTAGGGAGGCACAGACGTCCTTTTTCCCAGCCACTTGAACCAGCTCCTCCGGGGGAATCCCAAGACGCTCCGAGGCCAGCCGAGAGACATAGTCCCTTCAGCGTGTCCTGGGTCTTCCCCTGGGCCTCCTTCCGGTGGGACGTGCCCGGAAAACCTCACCCGGGAGGCATCCTAACCAGATGACCGAACCACCTCAACTGGCTCCTCGACGTGAAAAAGCAGTGGCTCTACTCTGAGTCCTCCCCGGATGACTGAGCTCCTCACCCTATTTCTTAAGGAGAGCCCAGACACGCGACGGAGAAAACTCATTTTGGCCACTTGTATCCGGAATCTCGTTCTTTCGGTCATGACCCAAAGCTCATGACCATAGACGAGGGTAGGAACGTAGATCGACCAGTAAATTGAGCGCTTGGCTAAGCTCTCTTCACCACAACGGACCGGTGCAGCGCCAGCAGAAGCAGCACCAATATGCCTGTGGCTCTCCCGCTCCATCTTCCCCTCATTCGTGAACAAGACCCCAAGATACTTTAACTCCTCCACTAGGGGCTGTACATCCTCCCCAACCCAGCGAAGGCACTCTACCCTTTTCCGGCTCAAGACCATGGTCTTGGATTTGGAGGTACTGATCCTCATCCTGGCCGCTTCACACTCTGCTGCGAACCGCTACAGTGAGAGCTGTAGATCAAGTCCTGAGGAAGCCAATAGAACCACGTCGTCCGCGAATAGCAGAGACGTGATCCTAAGGCCACCAAAATGGATCCCCTTAACACCTTGGATGCGCCTAGAAATTCTGTCCATAAAAGTTATGAACAGAATTGGTGACAAAGGGCAACCTTGGTGGAGTCCAACTCTCACTGGAAACCAGTCCGACTTACTGCAGGCAATGTGGACCAAGCTTTGACACCGGGCATATAGAGACCTGACAGCCCTTATTAGAGGGCCTGGTACTCCATACTCCCGGAGCACACCCCACAGGACCCCCCGAGGGACACGGTCGAATGCCTTCCCCAGAGCCACAAAACACATGTAGATTGGTTGGGAAAGCTCCCACACACCTTCCAGGATCCTGCTGAGTGTGTAGATCTGATCCAGTGTTCCACGGCCAGGACGAAAACTGCACTGCTCTTCCTGAATCCGAGATTCGACGATCCAACGGACCCTCCTTTCCAAAACCCTGCAATAGACCTTACCAAGGAAGCTTAAGAGAGTGATTCCTCTGTAGTTGGAACACAATGTCCGGGCCCCCTTTTTAAATAGGGGGACCACCACCCCAATCTGCCAATCCAGGGGAACTGTCCTGATGTCTACGCAATGTTGCAGAGCCGTGTTAACCAACACAGCCCCACAACATCAAGAGCTTTAAGGTACTCAGGGCGAATCTCATCCTCCCCTGGGGCCTTGCCACCAAGGAGCTTTTTAACCACCTCGGTGACCTCAGCACCAGGGATAGAGAACCTGACCTGGAGTCCCCAGGCTCTGCTTCCTCAATGGAAGACGTGTTGGTGGGATTAAGGAGGTCTTCGAAGTATTCTGCCCACCGACACATGACTTCCCGAGTTGAGGTCAGCAGCACGCCACCACCCCCACTATAAACAGTGTTGGTACTGCACTGCTTCCACTTCCTGAGACGCCGGATAGTGGACCAGAATCGCCTCAAAGCCGTACGGAAGACTTTCTCCATGGCCTCTCCGAACTCTTCCCACACCGAGGTTTTTGCCTCAGCGACCAGCCGAGACGCCTGCCGCTTTGACTGCCCATACATATCAGCTGCTTCCGGAGTCCCGGAAGGAGCAGATATGATACTACCGGAGGTGGGAGTTAAAGCTCCGTCTCAAGGGGGACTCTGCAAGACGATCCCAGAAAACCCTCATAATTTGGGCCTGCCTGGTCTGACCGGCCTCCTCCCCCACCATTGGAGCCAGCTCACCACCAGGTAGTGGTTGGTGGAAAGCTCCGCCCCTCTCTTCTCTCACCAGCGGCAACTCCAGAGTGAAAGAACGTCCAGCCCCTCTCAAGGAGACTGGTTCCAGAGCCATGCGTCGAGATAAGTCCGACAATCTCTAGCCAGAACCTCTCAACCTCGTGCACTAGCTCAGGCTCCTTCCCCACCAGAGAGGTAACATTCCACGTCCCAAGAGCCAGCTTCTTCAGCCGAGGATCAGAACTCCAAGGTCCCTGCCCTCGACTGCCACCCATTACACAACGCATCTGACCCCTTTGGCTTCTCCGACTGGTGGTGAGCCCATTGAAGCGGGGACCCTTGTCTCCTCTTGGCCAGGCTCCATGGGTAAAAGCCCGGCCACCAGACGCTCGCCAGCGCGCCCCCCCTCCAGGCCTGGCTCCAGAGTGGGGCCCCGGTGACCCGCGTCCAGGTGAGGGAACACCACGTCCATTTGTCTTATTCATCATAAGAGGTCGTTGGGCTCCTCTTTGTCTGTTCCCTCACCTAGGACCTCACTGCCTTGGGTGACCCTACTAGGGGCATGACGTTCCTGACAGCATAGCTCCTAGGGTCATTGGTACACTCAAACCCCTCCACCATGATAAGGTGGCAGCCCAGGGAAGGGTAATTACCAAACCCTTCAGTCATATAAACTTACTAGATAAACGTGGAAGAGAACTGCCACCTGTTGTTAAAGACAATTATCTAATTAATATTATCAAGACAAGGTGTATTCTGAAGAAATTATTTGGGAAGTCTCAGGCTCTTAACTTTCTTGCAACTCTTAGTAGGTACCCCAGATTTAACAGCACAGGGTGCTGGTCTCAATCTCAAATCATGGCAAGAATCTGGTATCAAGAGAATTTATGATCTTTGGGACAAATGTAAATTCAAGATATATATATATCCATCCATCCATTTTCCAAACCGCTTTATCCGTCATGGGGTCGCGGGGGTTGCTGGGGCCTATATCCAGCGTTCACTGGGCGGGAGGCGGGGTACACCCTGGACAGGTCGCCAGTCTGTCGCAGGGCAACACAGAGAGACAAACAGGACAAACAACCATTCACACACAGACTCACACCCTAAGGACAATTTGGAGAAGCCAATTAACCTAACAGTCATGTTTTTGGACTGTGGGAGGAAGCCGAAGTACCCGGAGAGAACCCACGCATGCACAGGGAGAACATGCAAACTCCATGCAGAAAGACCCAGGGGTGTACTCGAACCCAGGACCTTCTTGCTCAGGACCCAGGCTCTTCTTGCTGCAAGGCTGTTGCCTTGCAGCAAGAAGAATATATATATATATATATATATATATATATATATATATATATATATATACATACATACATACATACATACATACATACATACACGGGTTGGACAATGAAACTGAAACACCTCTCATTTAGTGTGGGAGGTTTCATGGCTAAATTGGACCAGCCTGGTGGCCAATCTTCATTAATTGCGCATTGAACCAATAAGAGCAGAGTGTGAAGGTCCAATTAGCAGGGTAAGAGCACAGTTTTGCTCAAAATATTGCAATGCACACAACATTAGCCTTGAGCCTTAGTGCAAAGGTCAACATTTCCATATTGTAAATCTGATCTATAATATCTACAAGAAGCTTTACGGTGGGGGGTTTAGACTGGAGCCAACATTTAGTAATTGCTTTCTTACTCGCAATCATAATTATCTTCAACAAGTACGTATCCCTGTTACTAAGCCCCTCCAGGAGTTTTCCAAGGTACATGGTACGAAATGACAAGGTTAAAGTTATGCCCAAAATACCATAGATTATCTGATTAACATCTTTCCAGAATGTCTTTAGCTGTTGACAGTCCCAAAAAATGTGAAAATGTCCTGCAGAGACCTCAACACACCCCCTCCAGCATAAGGGTTGCGAACAACCCAGCTTCAATCTCTGCTTTGGTGTGATAAAGAATCTGATAAGATCAGGGTTTCCGCGGGGCATTAAAAGTCATTAAAAGACATTAAATGACATTTTTTTAAAATTAAGGCCTTAATTAGCATTAAAAGTCATTAAATGTGATCATTGGTGGCATTATTTTTTTTTTTTCTAAAAAAATACGGCCATAAAACAGTTTCGTCAGATATATTATCAGATATAACTGATTCCGCGTTGTGCGCGGAACTGCTTCCGGTTGATCGCAAAGCCGTTATGTTCGGAAAAGAAGCTCGAGGCGGAGAAAGATTTGGGAAAATGCAAATTTCAACAAAAGTGGATGGAAAACGAGAAATTCGGGACATGGCTGCAGTCTGTCAACGGTAAGGATGAGGAAGGATTTTGCCGTGTTTTTAAAAAAAAAAAAAAAAGCTGTACAGAGTGTCAATGCTTCACGGTCTCACATGAAGTCGGACAGTGTAGTCCAGGGTGTACGCGGGTATGCGGCGTATACCCGTTTATTTTCCAGTCAGCATTGCGTATACCCACTTCTGGAGCGATATTTGTGTCTTTTGTTTGAGCGCGCAGTGAGACAGGTATTCAGCGTTTAAACATCACGCGCGCGCTCAACTCTGATAAACTCTTCTCAATCCACTATGCTCGCTCGCGCTCGGTTTTTTATTTGCCGTGACCTGCTACTTCCACGGTCAATACCAGCTGTGCGCTCGCTCGGCTATTTTTCCCATGGACACAATATATAATGTCTGTGGTTTCTCCGGTCGCTCGACTGTGTGCACTGGCGACTTCAAAAACTGTCCACCTCACCAGCCAATCACAGACAGGTTTCTTTCCATCCAATCAGAGTAGGGCTTGCAAATACTACATTCAGATGGATTAAATGAAAATGCTGCAGCTTTTGGCAGGAATTACTAAACATAATGGTGGGATTGAAGGAAAAAAAAACAATCAATAAACAGTTTATTATTTTTGCCTAAAATATTTAGTTTAAAATAATTCCTTGAGTTACTAAGTGAGGTTAAAAAAAATCTTTTTGTCTCTTTTCTTTCCAGCTTCTGGGTGATGATGCAAAAGTTTCTTGTGATCATAATCATCATCATTGTCATCATTATTTAAAGAGCACTTTATCAGGAGGTAAAACAAAATAACATCTAATAAAATGACTTGGCTAAAGACTCAACAGTTTAAAACAACAACAATAATAATAGTAAGCTGTTCAAATCCTTAAAAACAAACAGAAGTTCTTTAAACTGAACTCTAAGATAAACAGGCAACCAGTGAAGGGAGGCCAGGATCGGGTAATATGCTTTATTTTATGTTTTTTGCATTAAAAGGTGTGCAGCAGCATTTGAACCAGCTGCAGACATTTGAGTGAGGACTGACCGATTCAGAGATAAAGAGAATTACACTAATCCAGCCATGATGAAATGAAGGCTTAGAGTAGTGTTTCCATGTTTTTGCCTTGAAAGAATAGGTTTTACCTTTGCTTTGTTCCTAAATGATAAAAATGACTTAACTGAGGCCCCTTTTGACTGTCAAGTTTAAAATCACCGTCCATTTTAAAATCGAGGGGCTAAAAATTCATCGTCAGGGTGTCTAAATCAGGATCAACAGTTCTTTGGGTGTTTCAACTGGTATATTTGACAATTCATGATTTGCAAAGATATTTGAGTTTTGATGTTCTCATCATTAACTTTATTTCTTTCTATAGATTCTCTTTCTCATTCAATTTAGGACTTTCCATATGCCTTATCATCTAGGTCTATATTGAAAAACCTACAGTAAAGTAATGAAATGTTGATTCTGGGTGTAGTGTAGGAATTCCTTCAATATAAACCAAAGAACATTTTACATTACCTGCCAGAAGCTGGATAAAATCTTTAAAAAAGAGACAACAGTATTTTCACACCTCACGTAGTAGCTCAAGGAAATATTTTAATCTAAATGTTTTAGGCTACATGTTTTAGGATAAAACGAGTAAACCCTAGTGATGGATTTTTGGGTAAACTAAATAGAGCAGTGTTACATGTCATTGTTTCTAAAACAGCATTTTTCTGAGCTGCGTCTAAAAGGGCAAACTTTGAGAGTATACCCACTTCTCCAGGGAACACCACACTACTGCGGACAGCCACAGATCAGCTGCAAGAGGCAGACAACAGCTAACAATGTCAAGTTACTTTTCTGTAACCAACGCAGTCACGTCCGCATTAGCTACCGCAAACAGCACAGCAGCAGCTGGAGCAAGCTGTACCGCCACTAACGTCGGACAAGTTCTCTCTCTGTCTCTGTCTCTCTCTATATATATATATATATATATCCATTTTTTTCCAATCCATCCATTTTCCAAACCGCTTAATCCCTCATGGGGTCGCGGGGGGTGCTGGTACCTATCTCCAGCGTTCACCGGGCGAGAGGCGGGGTACACCATGGACAGGTTGCCAGTCTGTCGCAGGGCAACACAGAGAGACAAACAGGACAAACAACCATTCACACCTAAGGACAATTTGGAGAAGCCAATTAACCTAACAGTCATGTTTTTTGGACTGTGGGAGGAAGCCGGAGTACCCGGAGAGAACCCACGCATGCACAGGGAGAACATGCAAACTCCATGTAGAAAGACCCAGGGGTGTACTCGAACCCAGGACCTTCTTGCTGCAAGGCAACAGCGCTACCCACTGCGCCACTGTGCAACCCTATAGGCTTCCCCTGGAGCTGCAGCACCAGAGCGCTCCGGTGTTGTATATATATATATATATATATATATATATATATATATATATATATATATATATATATATATATATAAAAAAAATTAGGGTTACTCATTCCTGTATAAACCCTGCAGACATGCAGCCAAGATTTACTTTTACTTTATGCAACACTTTAATAACATTTTTCTAATTAAAAATGTTCATCTTTAAAAGCAAGTTATGTTTTTTTTTCTGATAAACTTTGAGCAATTTTATGAAGCTTTTTAAAAATGTAACATCCCATCCATCCATACATGGATTTTCTATACCCGCTTTGCCGTACAGGTGTGACGTCAAGCTGTATCTGATGGGGAAATGCGGCTCGACATCACACATAGGCCGTGGGCCAGAATCTGTACGATGACTTTTCGTATGAACTGTCAGGGGGCAACTTTCTTGCACTTGGATAAGTTGCTACACATCTCAAAACACCAATGTTCCCACGTTTTCACTTGCACATTAATAAGTTGAAACCGCTAAAAAATCTAAACTGTAGCGCTCCGGTCCAAGAGGTCACGTGATTCGAATGTCGCTGTTCAGCCAATCAGATCTCTGTATTGTCAGCTGTGCAAGTTCAACCAGTTCATTATGGCTGCGCCCGTAAGGTGTTTGTATGCATCTGTTTCCAGACGAAGAAAGCCCAATAATAGCATTTTCTGGTGCCAGTTGGCAGAGATCTTGATGGCGAGGAAAAAAAAATAGCCCAGTTCATCCATCCATCAATTTTCTAACACGCTTATCCCTTCCGGGGGTTATGAGGGGTGCCGGTGCCGATCTCCAGCCTTCAATCGGTGAGAGGCGGGGTACAACCTGGACAGGTCGCCAGTCGTCCATCACAGGGCTGAAATAGCCCAGACGTTTGCCCAATTTACTGTGATATCACCAAGACCTGCTGCGCTAGGATAGCACAGCGTGTGTGTGTGTTTGTGTGTGTGTGGTGGCGGCATGTGTAGAGGGGGGGCCCAAAAAGACTGTGTTGTCTAGGGTGACCACCCGTCCCGCGTAGCGCGTGCGCGCACAGCGTTTGAAGCCCAATTCATGCGTCCCGCAAATTGAGACCGTGTCACGCATAATCAATGCTTTCTCAAAAAAAAGTTGGTTGCTCTATCCATCTTATTTTCGAACGCGGAAGTAACTATGGCCACAGCTTCAAAGTATTCATGACTGAGAGGATGACATGAAGAAGTGGCCTCATAACGTACGAGGACATTTTAACCTGTTTTGTGTCATTGGCACGGACGGTGTTGTACGCAATTCTGTTCCCCCGTGAAAATCTGTTTCCCCCCGTGTCGGGAGCGCGCTTTGCAGCCGTTTTCCAGGCGCTTCTAATTGATTTCTCGGTAAAACAACTCATATAATCATGTCAAGGTTGTAATAGTCAGTTTAATCGGCAGCTGTTTACAAAATTGTAAAATAAAAATAAATAAACGAGGTCTTCTTACGCTGTTTTGTGTTATTTTAAATGGCAAGATAAACGGTCTTTTTCCAACTTTTGTCACTTTAACCTGACAAATAAAAGTAAGCCATAAAACACTATTCCAGCACGTAGTGTGTATTTATGATTTTACATTGCTGATAGAGGAGGATGGGATGGTTGATAGCAGGACACAAACATTATAGCTGTTTCTCAATTCACGAGAACGCGAGCGCGTTCTCGTGAATTGAGAAACAGCCTAAGACTTCCTGAAAACACAAGAGTGTAGACTTCCCAGTACATCCCTATGTAATGTAAAATATGACAGTTTACTGGATTAAGGAAATTTCTAGTATGCTATCACACATAATTTTTGAGAATTTAGAAACATTTGCTCTTTATTTCCCAAAGTTTTCGGGAGATGTCTGAAAGACCTCGTTTATTTATTTTTATTTTAAAATTTTGTAAACAGCTGCCGATTAAACTGAATGTTACAACATCGACATGATTATAGGACTTGTTTTACCGAGAAATCAACTAGAAACGCCGGGAAAACAGCTGCAAAGCGCGCTCCCAACACGGGGGAAACAGATTTTCACGGGGGAACAGAATTGCGCACAACACCGGAGCGCTCTGGTGCTGCAGCTCCAGGGGAAGCCTTCAGTCATGCAGCGGCGACCTTATGGAAGGTAGGCTGATGAATCATCTGATTCAGAAACATCCTGGCTGTTGGCTCGTTGTGATTAGATTGCTGGTCAGTTAATTTTGTAATGTTTTGGATTAAACTGATGTTATAAGTGGACATCTAAACATTCTGCCCACTTCATGTTTTGGCTTGAAAAGGTTTGAGTCCTAAAGGTGACCCCAATGTCCTAAAAGTGTCCCCAGAACACTGAACAGTTTTTTTTTTTTTTCCTGCGCCTGCCTTTACCAACATCCAAGTTCACCATCCTTCCTCCCCCTTCTCGTTCTGTGAACCTCTGGAGTCGTGAGTTAAGACTTTTTTACAGTTCCTGTGGTGTAGAGCAACTACAATTCCTGTTAATCCTTTAATTTTAAATTATAATATATTTAAATTGTAATGAAAAATAAATAAAATTAAATAGCTAAAGTAAATCGGAATTGGAAGTGCATCTGTTCATTGAATGTTCAAAGTATTATGAATCTTTATTTAGAAAGAAATACACATTGGTTGGCCTATTCATGAGCATACATCAGCAATTACACATGTTTATGGGAATAGGGTATTATTAATATACCATGTAAGGTGGTATGTGCTAGAAATGTGTAAACCCCTATCAGTGAGTCTGCCCGTGAGGTGGGGGCACCGCCGCGCCAAGCAGTGTCCCACTTTGTCCCTCAGAAACATACCCCTTGTCCCCCCTTGGGCTTATTAGCAGGTGGTCACCCTAGTGTTGTCCCGGGCGGGAACGGGGTTTGAAAGTGGATCTTCTTTTGTTTCAGAAGCGCTTTTACTTCCGCGTGGGCCTTACGCTTTTGCAGGATCTCTGGTGTATATAGTAATTTGTAAAATTTTGCAAAGGACTCCGTGATCTTGTCAGGTTTTGTCACAATAGTCTCTCGGGATTTTATTTTATTTACCGTGTTGGAGGACTGTTTCCTCATTCTAAATGCCAAAAATATACTAGCCTTCTGGCTATATTCATAATATATTTGCTTGGTGAACCTTAAGTTAACCGACATAAGGCTATTTAGTTGTCTGCAGGTTGTGTTTAAATCTTTAAAAGTGCTTGCTGAAGCGTGTTGTTTATTTTTAAACTCTAATTCTTTTATTTTGTCCTCTAAGTCTTGTTGTTTAGCATTCTTCTGTTTTTTCCTTGCCGATGTAAAAGAAATTATACAGCCCCAAAGAAATGCTTTGGCACAATGCCATATTATCAGAGGTGTTGTTTCTGTAGATGTATTAGTTTTGAGATTTTTCACGGCTCTAGAGGCTCGCTTTTTAACACAGTAGGCTGACAGGAAGAGGGTTGGTGGAAGAAGGGGAGAGACATGCGGCAAAGGAATTGATTCAATATTTTCTTCTTTTTGACCGGATTATTGAGCCCTTTTACGTTATAATCCTCCATTATCTCTATGTACATTGTCTTTTGACATCTCAGGATACATCATAAATGATGGCAGACCCTTTGTGCATAATACTGAATTATCTGAGTGGGGTTTAAGGAACCAAGAAAACACAGAACATGTAACTGCTATGTTTAAGTCGTCGGGATATGGTCCCTGGCAGCTAGGTTAAGCTGCAAACGTGCACAGGCGAGGTGGAATGTGAATGTGCAGTAGGTGTGCTTAGATATGTCTATAAGGTAAATAAAAAAAAAAGAGTTGTAATAGGAAAAGTAATATAGCAAGTAAACTTAAAAATATACTACTTTATAGGCTCCTGCAATTCTTAAAAAGGAAAGAAAGTCTAACATAAAACAGCATTGGAGATTCCTCCAACACTGCCCCACTTACTGAGGACGAGGTAATCATGTTTGGGAGGATGCCAATGATTTAATTTTTAATAGAATCAATTTATTTATGAAGAATCACATAGTTATTCCTGCTGGGAGCTGAGGGAATGGGTGGATCTAACCAGGCAGTGGGAAAACCCAGTTACTGCAGCGTTTAGTCCAAGGATTAAACTGGACTAATTCTGGTACTTGCAGGTATTCAGGGTTAAACTGGTTTTAACCCTGAATACCTGCAAGTACCAGAATTTCACATATAAAAAAACTTTCGCTGGATGTTTTTGGCATTTTAAGTCAATTGTAAACTTTTTAGCACAGTTCTGTAAGACTGATATTTTAATGGAATTCTATTTACATAATGGAGGCTTTTAAATTTTTTTTTGTACATAAAAATACCCATTTTCGTAAGACTGGCTTTTCTTGTAAACTTAAGTTGGTGGGTTGGTGGAGTGGGAACTCTTTAATATTTTCCCTTTTTATGCAGACAGCTCTGCAAAACACGTTTGAATGCAATTTGCCAAACACTTTGAGGGATTCTCTTCCATGTCCTGCCCATCTAGTACCTGCAGACTGATTGTCTTTTAATTTGTATTTTTTTGTTATTCTATTAAATACAATTTTTAATTAAATTCCTCCGTTGTATTGTAGGTATGAATTTCCCTGGTTTTTGTAATAATGAAAGAAAAGCTGTCATGGTTTAGTTTTGGTCTGGCTTTTTTCCTCTGTTATTTTTCAGTTCCTCCTCCTCTCACTCAGCTCACCCTCCACTCCTCAGCAATCAGTCACACCTGTTAGGCACTAATTAGTCAGAATTCACTCCACCTGCCAGCCTCCCTACATAAGCCTCCCTCAGTCTTCTCTTCCCTGCCGGCTCGTCTTCAGTCTCTACCAACACCACGCCTGTCTAGTCCTGTTCTCATCAGTTTCCACTCACTCCACGTCTGTCAGCCTGGTTTGTTCCCTGTTTTGTTGCTGGATTTCCTGCCTCCTCTGTGCCTCAAGTAAAGCCTCTGCTAGCTGCTGGATTTCTTGCCACCTCTGTGTTTCAAGTAAGGCCTCTGCTAGCTGCTGCGGGCGACATGGAATCCTACCTGAAACTGCTGGCTAAGGATAAGCGTAAATACAGTAAGATTGTTATTCACGCTGGTGGTAATGACACCCGGTCACGCCGATCGGAGGTCACTAAAGTTGGTGTTGCTTTGGTGTGTGAGTTTGCTAAAACAATGTCGGACTCCGTAATTTTCTTTGGTCCCCTGCCTGATCTGACCAGTGATGACATGTTTAGCCGCATGTCATCATTCAACCGCTGGTTGTCTAGGTGGTGTCCTGAAAACGACGTGGGCTACATTGATAACTGGCGAACTTTCTGGGGAAAACCTGGTCTGATCCGGAGAGACGGCATCCATCCCACTTTGGATGGTGCAGCTCTTCTTTCTAGGAATCTGGCCCGATTTATTAGTTCTCCTAAATGCTGACAACCCAGGGTCCAGACCAGGAAGCAGAGCCGTAGTTTAACACACCTCTCTGCAGCTTCTGTACTGTTACCCACCCATTACCCTATTGAGACGGTGTCTTTCCCACGGCCAAAACTGAATAGATCAAAAACTGATCTAAAAGGAACAAATAATAAAAATCTAATAAAAATCAATACGGTTCACCTTGAACCAAAAAATAAAACTATTAAATGTGGTCTATTAAATATAAGGTCTCTCCCTCCAAAGTCTTTGTTAGTTAATGAATTGATTTCCGATAATCAGATTTATTTATTTTGTCTCACAGAAACCTGGTTACAAGAGGACTACGTTAGTATAAATGAGTCAACTCCCTCCAATTATTTAAACTTCCATATTCCCAGATCTGTGGGAAGAGGAGGAGGAGGAGGAGGAGTGGCAACCATCTTTCAGTCTGATTTATTAATTAGTCCCAGGCCAATTAATAACTACAGTTCTTTTGAATATTTAACCCTTAGTTTCCCTCATCCAAATTGCAAAGCAATAGAACCTCTTCTGATTGTTGTTTTGTATCGTCCACCAGGCCCTTACATTCAGTTTTTGGATCAGTTGTCAGACTTCTTATCTGATTTGGTGTTAAACACTGACAAGGTTATTATAGTGGGGGATTTCAACATCCATGTTGACATAGAATGTGATAACCTTAGTGTAGCCTTAGAACTAAACTAGATTCAATTGGTTTTGCTCAAAATGTGCATAAACCGACGCACTCTTGGCTCCATACTTTAGACCTTGTGCTGACATATGGCATTGATTGTGAAGAATTAACAGTATTTCCTCACAACCCTGTCCTATCTGATCATTTTTAATAACATTTGAGTTTAATCTAACTGAGTTCTCCACCCCCAAAAGAGGGTTCCATTATAGTAGATCTTTATCGGAGAATGCTGTATCAAACTTTAAAGAGTCTGTCCCCCTTTTAATATCTTCAAAATTGCAGAAATGCCCTGGAGATAGCAGCAATGTTGTTTTTTCTCATTCACAAATGGATGTCTTTGTTAACGGTGTGACTTCCTCATTGCGTTCTGCATTAGACAATGTAGCTCCCTTGAAAAAGAAGGTGATTATTCACAGGAAGCTGGCTCCCTGGTTTAATTCAGAGCTGCGTTCCTTGAAGCACAATGTTAGGAAATTGGAGAGAAAATGGCACTCTACACACCAAGAGGAATCCTACCTAATCTGGAAAGACAGTCTATTGTTGTATAAAAAGACCCTTCGCAGAGTTAGAGCAGCATATTTTTCATCATTAATTGAGGAGAATAAAAATAATCCTAGATTTCTCTTCAGTACAGTTGCCAAACTTACTCAGAGTCACAGCTCCGTTGATCCATCCATTCCCTTAGCTCTTAGCAGTAATGACTTTATGGGATTCTTCATAAATAAAATTGATTCCATTAAAAATAAAATAATTGGCATCCTCCCAAACATGATTACCTCGTCCTCAGTGAGGCAGTGCTGGAGGAATCTTTAGAACCTGCGCAGTGTTTGAACTGTTTAGAAGCAGTAGAGCTTTCTGAGCTATCTAAAATATTAGCTTCATCTAAACCTTCTACCTGTATGTTAGACCCAATCCCAACCAAGTTGTTTTAGGAGATATTCCCTTTGATCAGTGGCTCTATTTTAGACATGATTAATCTATCCTTAGTAAATGGATATGTACCACAGGCTTTTAAAGTAGCTGTTATTAAACCTTTACTTAAGAAACCTTCTCTTGATCGAGATGAGTTAGTAAATTACAGACCTATATCTAATCTTCTTTTCCTATCTAAAATTCTTGAGAAAGTAGTTGCTAATCAACTTTGTGAACATTTACAAAGCAATGACCTACTTGAGGAGTTTCAGTCAGGCTTCAGAGCTCATCATAGCACTGAAACGGCTCTGGTGAAGGTCACAAATTATATTCTCATGGCCTCAGATAATGGACTTGTGTCTGTACTTGTCCTGTTAGATCTCAGTGCTGCATTTGATACAGTTGATCACAATATTCTCCTACAAAGACTTGAGCATACTGTAGGGATTGAGGGGAAAGCATTAGGCTGGTTTAAATCTTATCTGTCGGACAGATTCCAGTTTGTTCATGTTACTAATAAATCTTCTTCAAACTCTAAGGTCACTTGTGGAGTACCACAGGGTTCAGTCCTTGGACCAATTCTCTTTACTATATATATGCTTCCGATTGGCAAAATTATCAGACATGGGATTAATTTCCACTGTTATGCTGATGACCCTCAGCTATATTTATCCATAAATCCTGATGAATCCAATCAATTACTTCGACTGCAGTCATGTCTTGATCACATCAAAACGCGGATGACTTTAAATTTCCTGCATTTAAATTCTGACAAGACAGAAGTTGTAATCTTTGGACCAGAGTCCTCAAAAAATAAACTTCTTAATCAATCACTGAATCTGGATGGCATTAACTTGGCCTCTGGTAGTAAAGTAAAAAATCTTGGTGTTATTTTAGACCAAGACATGTCATTTAAATCCCATATTAAACAGGTTTCCAGAGTTTCCTTTTTTCACCTCAGGAATATCGCCAAAATTAGAAACATTCTGTCCAGGGGTGATGCTGAAAAACTAATCACTGCATTTGTTACTTCAAGGCTGGACTATTGTAATTCTTTACTATCAGGAAGTCCACAAAATGCAGTTCAGTCTTCAGCTGATCCAAAATGCTGCAGCAAGAGTTCTGATGAAAATCAACAAGAGGGATCATATTTCTCCAATTTTAGCTTCCCTCCATTGGCTTCCTGTTAAATCAAGAATAGAATTTAAAATTCTTCTTCTAACGTATAAAGCCCTTAATAATCAAGCTCCATCATATATCAGAGATCTGATTACCCCGTATGTTCCTAACAGAGTACTTCGCTCTCAGACTGCAGGTCTGCTGGTGGTTCCTAGAGTCTCTAAAAGTAGAATGGGAGGCAGATCCTTTAGCTATCAGGCTCCTCTCCTGTGGAACCAACTCCTAGTTTTGGTCCGTGAGGCAGACACCCTGTCTAGTTTTAAGACTAATCTTAAAACTTTCCTTTTTGACAAAGCTTATAGTTAGTGGCTCATGTTACCCTGAGCTACCTCTATAGTTATGCTGCTATAGGCTTAGGACATCAGGGCCTATATTTCTCACTCTACTGAGTTCTCCAGTTTTGCATGACTGTTGTCATTTCAGCTTTTAACTTTTTGTTCTCTCTTTTTTCTTCATAGTAGGTACACCTGGTCTGGCGTTCTGTTAGCTGTGGCGTCATCCAGGGAAGACAGATCACCCGCTATTACCATCTGATGTAGAACAGATTACTGGATCAATGTGTGCTTCTGTGCTTTTTTGTCTGTCTTCTTGTGTCTCTGCTCTGTCTTCTGTAACCCCCAGTCGGTCGAGGCAGATGACCGTTCATACTGAGCTCGGTTCTGCTGGAGGTTTTTCCTTCCCGTTAATGGGGAGTTTTTCTTTCCGCTGTCGCTTCATGCTTGCTCAGTATGAGGGATTGCTGCAAAGCCATGGACAATGCAGACGACTCTCCCTGTGGCTCTACGCTTCTTCAAGAGGGAATGCTGCTTGTCAAGACTTTGATGCAATCAACTGGTTCCCTTATATAGGACATTTTTTTTTTACCAATCTGTATAATTTGACCCAATCTGTATAATCTGATTGATTTTGACTTTGTAAAGTGCCTTGAGATGACATGTTTCATGAATTGGCGCTATATAAATAAAATTGAATTGAATTGAATTTTTATTTCCATTTGTCAATTGGACCACTGGGCATCTGGTCCTGGCTGCATCTGGTTTATTATCAATTATCTGAACTATTTTCTGGTGCTCTCTGCTATTGCCATGCTTTTCAAAAGCTGGATGATTGAAGTTTTTAGTGCCTGTATAACAGGTGCTATGTATGTCCACCCGAATGGGATTTTCATGGCATATTCTGCACCACATCTCTGTGCGTTCATCATTCGTTTGAAGCCAGCTCTGCAGCCACTTTTCCGAGAATACAGGCTTTTTTTGCTCTTCAGACTCAGTCTGGCATTTCTTTGGAGGTGATGGAACACCAAAGTAATTGCTTGATGTCGCTTTCTTCTTTGCCATTTTGACGACATTCTTTTTTTTTTTTTTTCCAGTGTCCTGTCTAGCAATGTGGCAATAGGAATTGATGTCTCAATGCCAGATAGAGCTCGACAGATTTTGCTTTTACAAGTGGAGCGAACAGCTTTCGCCATAGTGCTCCACTTGATTTGCAAGGAGAATTTCAAATTATATGGACATTACAATGGGAGAGTAAAGGAAGAACAAGAAGTGAAAAAAAAGAGTAGAGGTGAAAGAAAGAAGAGATAAAAGGGAGCGAATGATAAAACCTTTTCCGTCTGCTCCGTCACCTGGAAAGAGAGATGCAAAAAGAACAGCACAACCAACAGACATAAAGCAACAGATACAATCGAATAACACCTAGATGCCATTGCTAAATCATATATATTATGTAAGCTGACATGTGTAATGTGATACTTGAAAAAAGAAAGTGAAAGAACATAAATAAATAAATAAATTATAAGATCACTGTATATAAGTGAACATTTAATACCAGGGACCCAGCACCTGTGGGAGTTTGTGAGAGTGCACTAGTTTAGGTGAAAATTATACAGAAGGAAATAGCTTGATAGTGGTTGTGGAGAACCAAAGGCCCGCCTTCCCCAAGCCAGGGGAGTCAGGGGACCCATAATCCCGGACTCCCAAAGGGGCCCCTAAAGCAGGGCGCCCAGGAGGGGCCGACACAGGATATCTGCAACCCCCCCCCCCCCCCCCCCCCCCCAAGGAAAGAGTAGAGACGACCCCGAGGAAATCCCCCAGCCACCGCAATGCCGACGCCCCCAAGAACCGCGGGGACGAGCCCGTGGGCTCTGCCGGCAGCTAGCCCCGCTGAAGTGGTCCCGGCCTGGGGACCCTAGGCCCCAGGGGCGCCCCGCCCCCGCGACGGGGGCCCCGGCCGCCCCCTGGGGGGCCAGGCCCCGTGAAGAAGCCGCCGGGAGTGGGCCGGCGCACGCCCGGGAACCCGCCCCAAACCCGAAGCCCACCAACGCGCCAGAGGGCCAAGGCGCCTGCGAACGCAGCGGAGGAGGGCAGGACGTGGGGGGATGGGCTCCGCACCTATCGGAGACTTGAGATGTTCTTGGGAGAGGGAGCGGACCACACCCATACCTGGGGGAAAAAAAAAAAAAAAAAAGGAAAACTCATTCACACCATCCCTCCCTTGTGCCCCACTCACCACACACAGATTTAAAAAAAAAAAAAAGACGCTGTACACACATTCCCACAACACTCGCTTGACGACATTCTAAAACAGTGCCTCAGGTCTATCCTGCGCTACAGATTTTTTACTTGTACATCCCCAAAATGTAGGTATGCAAATGAGTGTTACGACATTTTATCGGGCACACTTTTTTTCCCCTCGATAGCACATGAGCACCTGTGCACCACTAACGCGCACCTCTGTTACTACATGATCCTTCATAGAATATTTTAAATTTAACTGAATTAGTTTATTTTTAATATTTCTATCAAAGTAGATTTTTTACAGTACTACCAATTAGCTGCTCTTCACTGAACCCCCTAGATTTACAACTGCAGACGGGGAGTATTAAATAGTTGGGTATTACTGTGTCCTCTAAATTGGCGGATATAACTAAATTTAACCACATCCCTCTTTTAGAGAAGATAGAAGAGGATCTTGACAGATGGAAATTGCTACCAATTATGGGCAGGGTTGCTTCAATTAAAATGATGGTTTTACCTAGAATTAATTACTTATTCTCAATGATCCCCAATAAACCATCAATCGACTGGTTTAAATCTCTGGACTCCATCTCTAAATGGATAAACACTTTGGGGAAAAAAAATCAGTTTCCATGGCTTTCATTGCCTTATGTATCACAAAGAAAAATATCCTCATGAACTGGAAAAGCAAAAAAATTCTCAGTATCAATCAGTATAGAGATCTTTTGTTGGATCAATTTGTGGGCATGGAGGGGTAGGGTGTTGGGGAGGTAGCACCTCAGGGTCTCTGGAGGGGGGTGCTTCTGGTTGGTTGGCCCGTTAGGACCGGAGCATGGACTGGGTCGGTCGAGTTGTGGTGGTCGACCCACCCCCCCATCTTGATTTTTAGGGTTCACCTACTGGGTCCGGGGGCTGGATGCCCCTCTGGAGTGCCCGTGCTTGGACCTGGGAATATAGGATGTGAGTGCGAGTGTGTGTACTGCATCCCGCCTTTTTTAATTTATTTTTATTTATACTGCCTCCTCTCCCGGGACATCTCAGGTCTCCAATAAGTGTGAAGCCGATCCCACCCCTCGTCCCCTGCGGCTCTGGCATTGTGGCAGTTGGGGGGTTTCCTGGGGACCGTCTCTCGCCCCCTGTGTTGGCCCCTCTTGGGCACCTTTGGTCTGAAGGTCCTTTTGGGCATCTGGGGTTTTGGTTACCCTGGCGTCTGCCTCTGTGCTCTAGGGGGTGGATCTTTGGCTCTTCACAACCACTATTGATCATTTTTCTCTTGGATAAACCTTACATACACAACGTACTCTCACAAACACCTACAGGTGCTTGGATCCAGGTACTTACAGATTCACTTCTATACAGAAAACCCCTATTATTATCTTCAGCTGTCACTTTATACATTCCGTATTAAATAACACTGTATATTCTTCAGTGATGGTATCAAGACGTTGCTTATTTGTAACTGTAATACTTTATCGGCTGGTCTTGCTGTTCTTTTTATATCTCTTTGCAGGTGAAGAAGCAGACTGAGGATGTTGTCGTTCTCTCCCTTTTCTCTCCTCTTTCTCTCCTCTTTCTCTTTCAACTTTTTCCTTTTTTCCCCCTCTTCTACCTTCTTGTTTCAGTGTCTATTTAACATGAACTATTCCCTGCATAAGTTAGAATAACGCTTCTTTCATATATAAATCAAGTGGAGCACTATGGTGAAAGCAGTAAGGCTCAGCTTGTGGATGTCAAATCTGTTGGGCTCTTTTGTGCATTAAGACAACAATTCTTATTGCCACATTGCCAGACAGGACACAAAAAAATTCTAGGCTGGTAATACCCCTAAGATAGCATTTTCTAACATGATAAATTTACAGAAACTGTCTTAATAATCCAAACTAATCTTTTAGCGTCTTTGTTTTAATGATGTTTTGTATCAAAGTTAAAGTCACTGTGACACTGATCTGTTTTTACCCTTAGGGTCATCAGAAAGTCCGGATACTTCAGAAGTGGGGGATTGGCTGACAACCGCCCCTCATCCTCAGGTCTGTAGCTCTGTACACTTCCTTACTTTGAATTCTCTACTTCTATCAAGTTATACCTGTTATTACATTTTAGTTTTTAGAAATGTTTACCTGATTCAAATGGTCCCATTACGTATTCATTTTGGTGGGAAACACATTACACATAATTTGAAGCCAAGAGCCAAACACTTTAAAAACACCTCAAACCCCCTGGACCACACCACCAACATCATGTCCGGGTCATACCATTTATAAGACCTCAAGGGGTGTAAAAGGTTTTTAGAGATAACTTGTTTGCATCTCGTGCAGACCCGTTAAAACAAGTCACCAGGGTGGCCTAATATGTTTTTTTCCACTTCAAAAAAAAGTCTTTATTCCAACTTCTATAGGTAGATAGCACTGATTTTAATGAGCTGACATTGATTGAAGAATGGTTAAATGTATCTTGTGTTTGATCATGACAGCTGTAATGTGCTGTTAAATGTTAAAAATGGATAAAACTGATTTCAGATCTGACTTCTAACTCCTGTAGAGCCAACTGTTTGAACTGGTTACTTGTGAGGAAGGCAACAGCTCAAAGGTCACAAATGAACCTACCTCTTTTTACAACCAATCCAAGCATGGCCGAAAAGCTTCAGAAACAGAAAGGTAAGGTAATTTGCTTAGTTTAAAGCAGGGTTTCATTTAATGCACCGAGAAAGTGTATTGAAAGAACTGAGTTGATGTGATGGGTAGGATAAAGGAAATGAGCATGGAAAATGAGGGGCCTAGCCTTGTTTGACTCCTTTTAAGATGCATATTTGTTCCTAATCAGATGTTTCTTAAGGGTGTGTAAGTAAACACCTTATAGGATTTTATGAACATTTTACAAAGGATAGCAGTCTGCTTCCCCTTCATCCCAGCTGATGTCTGAATGCCGACAGCAGGGTGGGTTAGTTTATAGGTTCAATCATTCAATATAAGCGAATTGCACATTTCATTTGCACATGCGTGAGCCATACGAAAATTTTGGGTACCAAAAATATCCCACTGACACTAATTTGTGTGGAGTGTAAGTAGCAGACATGATCATAAGGTTCACAGGAGTTGGTTTCAAGGCTTTAAAAGCCTTAATATTCTTGCCATACAATGACTAGTGCACTTTTTGCCATGTTCAGTTGGAGATGGAAAATACCCACCCAATTCTTCGAATGACATGAGATAATTCCTGTTAATTAATTGATGTAGAAACGTGAGCCCCTGTTCAGCCCATTTTGAGAAATTTTAGTCCAAGGAATTAGGGGTGAAGGATTTGATATGTCCAATGCTTGTTAGTACTGATAAACCTCTTGGCAGCTTAAAAGCCGTTCTGACTTTGTACCAAATGGTAAGTGTAGCTTTAGTCCACAGTGGCAGTTCCTTTATTGGAATATCTAAAAATGGCAATACCGTTAACGGTACATAGCACTTCACTTGTTCAATGCTCAGCCACCTCCTGTGAGAATCCTCTTGAATCCATGAAATTATAGGCTTTAACTGTGCTGCCCAGAAACAGTACTTTAAGACAGAAAGGTTAAGACCTCCTTCTGCCTTGCTTCTCTGTAATGTTTTATATTTTATGCGGGGGCGCTTGTTTTGCCATATGAACTTCGATATCATTTTGTCCAAATCAACAAACGTGGATTTTGGTATTCCAACAGGTAACATCTGGAACAAATACAATAATCTGGGTAAGGGAATCATACGAATGGTTTCAATGCGACCTGAGAGGGACAAAGGCAATGCTGACCAGCACTCTAGGTTTTTCTTAATTGTATCCAATGTTTTACTGTAGTTAGTACAGAATAAATAATTTAATGAGAGGGGAATATTGATGCCTAAGTATTTGATGCTCTCTCTAGCCCACCCAAAGCCACTTTGTTGTTTTACCCCCAGTGGTATATTGCTATTAACATCCATTGCCTCTGTCTTCTCAACATTTATTTTATAGCCAGAAAAATAACCATATACAGAAATCATTTCCTTCAAGCATGGTATTGACGACGTAGGATCAGACAGATATAGCAAAACATCATCTGCATAAAGAGATATCTTATGTTCCTCTGTACCAATCAAAATTCCTTTAATTCTTTCATTATCCCTAATGAGTTGGGCTAATGGCTCAATGCTGATCGCAAATAGAAGGGGGGACAGAGGGCACCCCTGCCTACAACCTCGTTCCAGCCTGAAATTAGACGACCAAGAGCCATTAACTCTAACAGCTGCTTGTGGAGATGAGTATAATGTATGTATCCAATCTATAACCTTAGGTCCGAATTTAAACCTCTTTAATGTTTGAGTGAGTTATTTCCATGACAGGATCAAAGGCTTTTTGGGCATCAAGAGATATTACAGCCGTCATAGCTTTAAATTCTTTTTGATGTGCTATGATATTTAATAATCCATGTACATTATTTCCATAATGTCTCCCAGTGATAAACCCAGTTTGATCCGGATGTATAATTTGAGTTATTATGCCATTTAATCGTCTAGCCAGTATACTTGTCAGGATGCGCACGTCTCCACTGAGCATTGATAACGGTCTATATCAGGGGTCAGCAACCCAAAATGTTTAAAGAGCCACATTGGACCAAAAAAACAAAAAACAGATCTGTCTGGAGCCGCAAAAGATTAAAAGTCTGATATAAGCCTTATAATAAAGGCAACATGGGCTGTGTCTATATTAGCTAAGTTAGCCTACTATCAAATGGCTAAGTAGGCTACAAATACATAATGAGCATTCATGATTCATTTTTATTTTCCCTGCAGCACATCCTGGAGAGAATAAAGCACCACTTGACTATACTGCTGTATGATGAGGCTTTAAATTTAACTTCCATAACAATATTGACAAATTATATTTCATTGCATTGATGAATAATGAAGAAATTAGTTTTTTATGTAATTTTTATTTTGAGGATTCGAAACATTGTTCGAACAACAATGGAACATGCACAATAGGCCTCCTAAAACTTCAGACCTCCCCATGGAAATAAAGTGCAGTTATCTTTAATGCTCACTAACACAACAACCCCCCCCCCCACCCCACCCCCTTATTTGGGCATTAGAGTGCAATAAAACAGCAGCCCTTTTAAAAGGCAAAGTATTTAAAATAAAACAATAGAGTTTTAGCTTAATTTCTGTGCATTATCCTCTTCTCTTTGGTTTTGTGCAAATTAGGCCGTGAGCCAGAATCTGTAGGGTGACTTTCGTATGAACTGTCAGGGGGCAACTTTTTTCCACTTGGATCAGTTGCTACAGATAGCAGTGATCTCAAAAATCCAATGTTCCCATCCTGGGGATTTTTCCACGCAAAAAGATGAACATATCAGTTATTCAATAACTCACACCATCCCATTATTAATTGCATATGTTGAATATAGCCAATTAATGATTTAGTTGAGTATGTTTAAACATAAAAAAAACTTAACCATACCTGAATAATAAACATCACGATTGGCTGCCATGTCCTTTCAATGCTTTTTGTAATCAATGCGCCCTCCCCACTTCCCCCTTTTGTGTTGAATTAGTGAAGTGTGAGAAAACAGCTTTAATTCTCCATCAAATAACTCTCATATCAAGCCAACTTGCTTTTTCAGCAGCAACAGCATTATTTCTTATGGTTAAATATTCTCCATATGCCTTCATTAAATTTCTAATTCCACTCGCGGGAAATGCGCACTTTAAGACTTATTTCCAGTCGTTGCCACGGTGAAGCACGTTATCTGCGTTCCATTGATCAGGGCTTTTTTCATGCTCGTGCTCGCGTTGAAGTCAACCAACCTTCAATCTGTCTGTTGAAGGTTGGTTGGACACTAAGTTTAGTTACCTGACTGATATCACCTGTTCTGAAACCGAAAACCCGTGTATGACAGAGGGAGGAAGAACTACTCAGAGCAGCAGCTTTCTACTTAGGGGAGATCGGCTATTTTTTCGGGACCGTGGAACACCATGTCACCAGAATTGCAAAATGGTACAAAATAACTTGGTTTATTATTATTTTGTTTACAGTTCAGCTTGGATTTTATTTTCTGCGCAGCATAGATTTGCTGTGCGCGCTGAACCCAGTTGCCGTGTGCGATTACGCACGCGTGCAGCTTAGAGGGAACACTGGTCACCAGTCCATCGCAGGGCAGAAATAGCCACCTTTTGCCCAATTTACTGTGATGACACCAATAAAAGCAAAAGATTTGGTCCAAGAACTGTTGAATCCTCTGTTCTTCTCAGGTATCTTTCTCTTTTTCCCTTTGGGATTCATGGCTCATCACACACCCACCGGTTTGTTTACAACAGCGACCTGCCTGGCGTGTCGCAGCTTATGACGCAAATCTCCGTTGACAGATATTTTGAAATGTAATATGTATTCTACACATTTGAACATCATTGGAAAACATTGAGAATGTTTGTCTCGTGTTTCCCTGCTACAGAAACCACACTAAAATAGAAAATATATTTTCCCTCTCATCTTTTTCCATTTTCATACATTTTTAAAAAAGCTCCAGGGAGCCACAAGGGGGGGGCGCTAAAGAGACGCATGCGGCTCTAGAGCCGCGGGTTGCCGACCCCCGGTCTATATGATCCACAGTCTGTGGGGTCTTTTCCTTCTTTGTGCAAAACAACAATTACTGCATCAGACAAGGAGGGTGCCATTTTCTTAGCTTCTAGGGAATGGGAATATGCTTCCAGTAAAAGAGGGGTTACAATATCTATTAAAATTTTATAGAATTCATTTATAAAACCATCCGGGCCAGAACACTTATTTTTAAGGGATAAAATAACTTTTCTAATTTCTCCTTCTCGAATTGGCTCGTCTAATTGTTTAGCTATTGTATCAGGCAATTCAGAAACATTTATATTTTGTAAATAATTTACAATTTTATCCTCATCTCTACAGGTGTCTGTCTCTTCTGTAATTCTGTAAATGCCTCGGCTATTTCTTTTGGTTTTTGAACTGATTTATTACCCAATTTTAGCTTTTGAACTACATTTGACGACTGTCCGTCCGTCCGTTTTCTTCCGCTTATCCGGGGTCGGGTCGCGGGGGTAGCAGCTTCAGTAGGGAGGCCCAGACGTCCCTCTCCCCGGCCACTTGGGCCAGCTCCTCCGGGGGAATCCCAAGGCGTTCCCAGACCAGCCGAGAGACATAGTCCCTCCAGCGTGTCCTGGCTCTTCCCCTGGGCCTCCTCCCGGTGGGACGTGCCCGGAACACCTCACCGGGGAGGCGTCCAGGAGGCATCCTAACCAGATGCCCGAGCCACCTCAACTGGCTCCTCTCGACGTGGAGGAGCAGCGGCTCTACTCTGAGTCCTCCCCGGATGACTGAGCTCCTCACCCTATCTCTAAGGGAGAGCCCAGACACACTACGGAGAAAACTCATTTCGGCTGCTTGTATCTGGGATCTCGTTCTTTCGGTCACGACCCAAAGTTCGTGACCGTAGATGATGGTGTTCATAATACTCCTGTTTGGCAAAGCGGAGGTTGCCCTCAATCTTTTCTGATAGTAGATCTTGTAGGTGTCTGCGAGTTTTTTTCAAATCGTTCAGGATACTGGGTGCCCTACTCTTTTTATGTTTAAATTCCAGATCTTTAATTTTGTCCTCTAATTCTTTCTGTTTAGCTGCTTTTTGTGTTTTTTTTGCTGTTGTGTAGGAGATGATAGCTCCTCTTAAATAGGCTAACCCTAGCCCACAGCATAATAGGAGATGTTTCAGGAGTGTTATTGATGTCTAGATAATTCTTAAACTCTGATGTGATAAAAGCAATTGCCTCCTTGTCGTTAAGAATAGAGGCGTTAAATCTCCATTGCTTAAAAGATGACTTCAAGCCTATATTCCACTGGAGCACAACGGGTGCGTGAGCAGAGATGGTGATGGGCAATATTGTGATATCTTCAATTCTGTGTAGCTCGGCTTTGGCAATAAAAAAAATAATTAATTTGTGAATAAGATGCATGCCGGCTTGAATAAAATGTAAAATTTCTCTCCTTTGGGAATTTGGATCGCCACACATCCACCAATCCAGTTTCCGCCAATAGATTTTTGAGCATTTTACCCATCTTTGGTATAGGGGTCTGAGAGACAGACTGTCTATCTAGATTTGACATTACGCAATTAAAATCACCCACCATAATTAGGAGGCCGGAGCTGTATTCTGCAATCCTGTTAAAAACTGACTTAATAAACCCTGGTGCGTCTTCATTGGGAGCATATACATTTATAAAGGAAATGGCTGTTCCATCAATTGTCCCGTTTACTAATATAAATCTCCCCTTTCTGTCTTTATGTACTAACGTTTCAATAAAGTTTATTTGCCTATGTATTAATATAGCAACACCCATTTTCCTACCAGAACCATGTGAGGAGTAGTAAACTTTGTCAGCCTTGTTTAATTTTGTATGTTCCATATCTGACAAGTGTGTTTCCTGTAAAAGTGCAACTTGAAACATTGATTGTCTAAGTTGTGTCAGATTTTTGGCTTTGAACTAAAACCCCACTCACCACATCCCTCCTGTTTTTGGGTTAAAGTTGGCTTTGAACTAAAACCCCACTCACCACATCCCTCCTGTTTTTGGGTTAAAGTTGGCTTTGAACTAAAACCCCACTCACCACATCCCTCCTGTTTTTGGGTTAAAGCTCACACTAGCTGGGGTTTTTAAAGAACTCTGAATCTAACGAGTATTACCCTGTTTAGAATTCCTGTGAGACCTTTTCAGCTAGATGAGTAGGATTCGACTGACCAGCTAACCACCTTCGTCCTAGGGCCACACCCTTCTGCCGTGGACGGGTCAGGCAACTTAGTAGCCCGAAGCCACCTGTGCCCCATCCATCGCCCTAGTTAACGGTGGCTCCTACTCCTATAAATCAGCACTTGTTACACGATCAGTATTTTTTAAAGACTCAAAAGTCCCTAAGGGTGTTGTTTTAAAGTTTGGGCTATAGGCAACCTTTTAAGACCTCCAAAATATTTCTAGAACCATGCACCATGACTATTTTACAATCATAGAAGAACTCAGAAAATTATTGACTCAATAAGAGAATGTCCACAACTTCTAATAAAATTTTATATGCTTCTTTAATTAATATGCTTTAGCAGGGGATTAGAAACAGCATTAAGCAATTTAACAGATTACAAATTAATATTGAATCAACATCCTATCTCTTATCTAAGGCTGCTTGTTAATGCGTTCAGGAGGGGATGTTAAATTTAGAGGAGCAAACTGACCCGAACTCTAGGTGGAAACACAACGTGCATTTGAGCTCTGGGCGAAGGAGTTGTCCAGCCGAACAACTTCACTTCTCTCAATGGTTACCCCGATGTCCCGTTGCCGCTCCGCTCACGGAAACTCACGCTCTGAGCCCCCGCTTCGACATCTGTGCAGGGATACGTCTCTTCTGCTCACAAAGTTGGTTCAATCTTCGGAACTGGCATCTCACAGGTGCGATCCAAATCTTCTGTACATCTGGGGTTACGTCATCGACCAGGTCAAACCACAGCAGCTCTTCTTAGCAGGATTCGCAAAAGCGTTGGCCCTGAATTGTGGAGGAACACGGTGAAGTGGGTAACGGCTCAGCCTCGGTGTTTCTCAGAGACAGGTGTTCTTCCTCGCGGCCCGTTGCCCTGCTTTTTCCTGTCTGGGGTCCTTTGTTCTTCTGCTCCGTGCTGCGTGTCTTCTTGAGACGAGATACTGAGCCACGAGTACCCAAATCACCCTTCTTTTATGTGTTGAGAGAGCCGTTGGGAGGTTGCAAACCTCAACCCCCCCTCCCTCCACCGAACACTTGCACCCAGTCCCTTATCACCTCATAACCTTTTCACCCTATGCAGATCTCTGGCCGAGTCAAAAGTTCTCGCTCCTCTTTCTCCGACCCCAGGCAGCAGGTCATTGAACCAAACCGTCCGGTTCCACTTCCTCTTCTCTTCTCGGCAGATTTCCTGTAGCCAGCAGCTGCAGTCTCCTTCCAAGCGCTACTTCCTCTTTCCACAAACCTATTTTCTCCTTAGCCTGTCTGACACTTGGACTGCACTAAAATAATCATCATTTCACTCATTTAATACATGAATGCTTGATCTTTTTAAGAAAGAAAAACAATCAGTCAAAACATGCAATTCAATAAAGAGAAAACAATCAATTTAAACACACAATTAAAGAGCTCTTTATGTTATCTTTTTTACATGATACATTTAATGTCCAAATCATACCTTAATTTGTGAATGATAGAGAATATGGTTGAGCTCACCACACCACCGATTTTAGAGGTATTTTGACAGTTGCAACAATACTTTCTTTCTTTTGATTGGACTATGCAAACCCTTCGCATTGTAACTTGTTTCTGTTAATGTATTCATAACCAATTTAAAAAATTTATGATAATGTCAAGTTGTGTTGGAGGCAAAGATGGTCAACTGATAGATGGTACCAAACATTTGAGTAAGATGGATGCTGAAAGCTAAGGTGATGAAATAAAATAAAAAATACGAATGGTTGCTGTGCAGTATTTTCAAGCATGCCAGAGCTGAGATTCAAATGCTCTGTTGTTTTTTTGGATGAAACAAGATCCTCAGGGAACAAGAGGATCAGAACGCAGAAAACACAACAAGTATTTAGAAAAAGTATTTGGGGCGGGTTCCCGGGCGGGCGCCGGCCCACTCCCGGCGGCCTTTTCGCGGGGCCTGGCCCCCCGGGGGGCGGCCGGGGCCCCCCTCACGGGGGCGGGGCGCCCCTGGGGCCTCTGGCCCCCAGGGCCCATGGCCGGGACCACTTCAGCGGGGCTAGCTGCCGGCGGAGCCCACGGGCTCGTCCCCGCGGCTCTTGAGGGCGTCGGCATTGCGGTGGCTGGGGGATTTCCTCGGGGTCGTCTCTGCTCCTTCCCTGGGGGGGGGGGGGGTTGCAGATATCCTGTGTCGGCCCTCCTGGGCGACCTGCTTTGGGGACCCCTTTGGGAGTCCGGGGTTATGGGTCCCCTGACTCCTGCCTCTGTGCTCGGGGAAGGCGGGCCTTTGGTTCTCCACAACCACTATCAAGCTATTTCCTTCTGGATAATTTTCACCTAAACTAGTGCACTCTCACATCTCCCACAGGTGCTGGGTCCCAGGTATTAAATGTTCACTTATATACAGTAAGCTTATAATTTATTTATTTTTTTTTTTTCAGGTATCAAATTACACATGTCAGCTTACATAATAATATATATGATTTAGCAATGGCATCTAGGTGTTATTCAATTGTATCTGTTGCTTTATGTCTGTTGGTTGTGCTGTTCTTTTTGCATCTCTCTTTCCAGGTGACGGAGCAGACGGAGAAGGTTTTATCATTCTCTCCCTTTTATCTCTTCTTTCTTTCACCTCTACTCTTTTTTTTTCTTTCTCTTTCACTTCTTGTTCTTCCTTTACTCTCCCATTGTAATGTCCATATAATTTGAAATTCTCCTTGCAGGAATCACAATAAAGCTATTTACAAGCATAAATCAAGTGGAGCACTATGGCGAAAGCTGTTCGCTCCACTTGTAAAAGCAAAATCTGTCGAGCTCTATCTGGCATTGAGACATCAATTCCTATTGCCACATTGCTAGACAGGACACTGGGAAAAAAATAAAAAGTATTGCATACATGGTGCAGTGTAGTGGTTTTAAGTCCCTGGCCACTATAATAAGCAGCAACAAGCACACCCCAAGAGTTGGGATGAGAGCACAAACAGGAAAAAAAAGGAGAGAGATTAGAATATGAGTTCAGGCTCCTGCAGGTGAGCACAAATGTATGTACTTTAACAACACTGTATTTTTTAGTAATATTAATACATACTGTAATTATAAGGCAGACCTAATTGTGATTCCCCAATGCAATGAGTTAATTAGAGGTGGTAATGCTGGAGGTGGTAATGCTGGGCACATTTCCAGCAGACAATTGTCTATCATATTCAAAGTTAACCTTTGAGCATCAATAGAGATTAACTGAACCAGTTATGGCATATTAACGATCAGAGTTCAGCTAACGTTTCAGTTCCAGTGGCTGCATCGAGGATGGTCTTCTTTATGTATTTCATGGCCTTCGCGGGATCCAGAAACTCTTTACTATCCTCCTTGTATGTAATTTTTAATCTTGCTTGCGCACCTCCGAGAAAGCGGTGCGCACCTTGGCCACGCTGGTGGTGTAATCCGGGAAGATTGCGATCCTTTTACCGTTATAGATCAGCGTGGCTCGGTCTCTGGCTCTCCTCAGAATGTCAGCGGCGTCTCCGTCATAGTGCACCTTGGCGATGATCACACAGGGTCTTTCTGCATCTCCGGGACGGTCGACTTTCACATCCCTATCCATCCACAGCACTTCTTTGAGAATATTTGCAACTTCTTTGGGGCTAGTGGAGTTTGGCTGCTCCTCAACGCCGACTATACGGATGTTTCCACGCCTCATCCTCCCTTCCATGTCCTCGCACTTTTCCCGTACTTTAGCCAGCTCATTCTGAAGTTCGGCAACGGTAGTCGGCAGCGTGTTTACCTCGTCAGGCCACGTAGACAGTCCACCTTTCATATCCTCAATATCTTTTTAAAGGGGAAATTTCTGCTCTGATAGCGGCAGCATTGCTGACTATTTCAGCCCTCACAGCGTTGATATCAGCTCTGAGGGTGGTGAACTCTTCTGAAAGAGCACTCCTCATTTCCTCTCTTATAATTTTAGAAATTTCCCCTCTTATAGAGGCCAAAATGTCAGCTTTTATCTCCTCACTCATGCTCCTAGGTCGTGTTTCTTCGTCTTCTGGAATACGCTGCCTCGTGGATCTGGAGTTAGCCGTTGGCTTGGATGCACTTCCGTCGTACTTGAATTTGCGCAGTTTATCTGCCATTTATCGAGGAATGTCGGCTGTAAACGACTCCCTACAGTCCAAGACTATTATCAATCCAGTTTAGGTCACCTATTAATGAGAAGATGCCGTTTTTTAAAACAAAAATGTTAATAGACCTGCAGGAGCTCTGAGATAGCCGTCTCTACTCCATCTAGACTCAATAGCGCCCCCCCCATATTTATTTCTTTTTGAAGCTTCTTGAGGAATTATACCAAAATACATTAGCTTGATCTCCAAAGGAATGTTCTGCTTGAAAATATCTTGTAACGCACTATTTATCTCTTTCCAGTAATCTTTTATAATTGGGCAGTCCCAGAAGACATGATAATGGTTTGGGTTTTGATTTCTACATTTTCTCCAACATGCAGGAGGATTTCCATCATAGTGGCATTTCTGAGCAGGTGTGATAAAGAATCTTACATGATTTTTCCATCCAAATTTTTGCCATTGTAGAGATTTATTGTATGTCCATTGGTATCTCCACATTATTGCCCATTCCTCTGTTATTGTTAAATTGCCCTCTCTCTCCCATCTTGCCTTGATATGTAGGGTTGAATTGTTTTTGAGATCTATTAGGTTTTTATAGATGTCATGGTGCAGCTTTGCTGGCTGCATCCTGAGCATTTCCCGGCTCCTTCTCCTCCAATGCAGCCTTGATTAGGCACACCTGTCAGGCTGTAATTAACCATGGACTGGTTCCACCTGCTCACCTGGCTATAAAACTCACCCCAGTTTTTTCCTCGACGCCCGCTCATATTCTGTCATCCAACACCTCGCCTGTCAGTTCCAGTCCTCGTCTTTCACGTCTTGCTCCCCTGTTCCCCTGGCCCTGCCTCTGTTCAGTTAAGTACCTGTTTGCTGCGCTGCTGGATTCTGCTCCTCCGTCTCCGCCTTCATGTTCTCTGGTCTACATTCCTGGTTCTGCAGCAGCCCAGCTCCTCCGACTCCTGACAATCATCTCCGCTCCGTTCCTGTCAGCCAGCTCCTGCACCCTTCAACTCCCGTCTGGTGACTGTCTCTGGTTCTCATCATCCATCATCCACCGTTTGCAAAAAACTCTCAAAAAACAGCTGTGTGTGTGTGTGTGTGTGTGCTGTGTCCGGGTTCATCCAAGACAAATCATGACAGTACGAGCCAGCCAAAGGATGAACCCGAGCACACACAGAGCTTTTGGTGCAGGAGCTGGCAGGATTTCCCGCTCAGCCTCAGTCCGAGTCCGCCTCAGACTCTGCTCCGCCTCAGACTCTGCTCAGACTCTGCTCCGCCTCAGACTCTGCTCTGCCGGGGTCGCCGTCCGCGACGCCCGCCTCTGGTTCATCTGCCGGGGTCGCCTCCGCGACGTCCACCTCCGAAGCTGTCCAGCGTTTCAAGACGGCGCTTCTAGTCGTCGCTGCCCAGCGTATACAAGTTGCCGCTAACTAGCATGTCGCTGCCCAGCGCATTCAAGTTGCTGCTGCCCAGCTTTCTTAAGTCGTTGCTGCCTAGTGCGTTCAGGTTCCGGCGCTCTCAAGGCTTCCTGCACTTTCAAGGGGTCATGCGCTCACAAGGTTCCAGCGCTCTCCCAGCGCTTACAGGGTTCCTGCGCTCACAAAGGGTCCTGCGCTCAGAAGGTTCTTGCGCCTTCCTGGTTCCTGTACCCACAAGGTTCCTGCTTTGTTCTCAAGTTCCTGCTTTGTTCTCAAGTTCCTGCTTCGTTCTCAAGTTCCTGCGCTCGAAAGGGTTCCTGCCCTCAAAAGGGTTCCTGCGCTCTCCCAGTGCTCATAAGGACCCGGCGCTCATAAGGTCCCAGCGCTCATAGGTCCCTGCGCTCCCTAGTTTTGAGTTGCTTCTGCGTTCCTTAGTTTCTGCATGGTTCTAGCGTCCCCCTAGTTTCTGCATGGTTCTAGCGTCCCCCTAGTTTCTGCGTGGTTCTAGCGTTCCTTAGTTTCTGTGTGGTTCTAGCGTCCCCTAGTTTTTTTGCGGTTCTAGCTTCCTCTAGTTTCTGTGTTGTTCTAGTGCTCCCTAGCTCCTGAGTTGTTCTGGCACTCTCCTGTTTCCCGGCGTGTTAAACGCTTCCTTTGTCACCTGGCGTTTCCTTACGCCCTTTGTCCCCTAGCGTTTCCATACGCTTCCTTTGTCCCCTGGCGTTTCCTTACGCCCTTTGTCCCCTAGCGTTTCCTTACGCCCTTTGTCCCCTAGCGTTTCCATACCCTTTCTAGTCCCCAGCGTTTCCATACGCTTCCTTTGTCCCCTGGCGTTTCCATACGCTTCCTTTGTCCCCTGGCGTTTCCATACGCTTCCTTTGTCCCCTGGCGTTTCCATACGCTTCCTTTGTCCCCTGGCGTTTCCATATGCTTCTTTTGTCCCCTGGTGTTTCCATACGCCCTTTGTCCCCTGGTGTTTCCATACGCCCTTTGTCCCCTGGCGTTTCCTTACGCCCTTCTGTTCCCTGGCGTTTCCTTACTCCCTGGCGATTCCTAACGCCCTTTGGTTTCCCAATGTTCTCTAGGCTCTTTGGTTCCCCAATGTTCTCTAGGCTCTTTGGTTCCCCAATGTTCTCTAGGCTCTTTGGTTCCCCAGTATTCTCTAGGCTCTTTGGTTCCCCAGTATTCTCTAGGCTCTTTGGTTCCCCAGTGTTTTCTAGGCTCTTTGGTTCCCCAGTGTTTTCTAGGCTCTTTGGTTCCCCAGTGTTTTCTAGGCTCTTTGGTTCCCCAGTGTTTTCTAGGCTCTTTGGTTCTCCAGTGTTCTCTAGGCTCTTTGGTTCCCCAGTGTTCTCTAGGCTCTTTGGTTCCCCAGTGTTCTCTAGGCTCTTTGGTTCCCCAGTGTTCTCTAGGCTCTTTGGTTCCCCCAGCGTTTCCATACGCTCTGTAGTTCCCCCAGCGTTTCCATACGCTCTGTAGTTCCCCCAGCGTTTCCATACGCTCTGTAGTTCCCCCAGCGTTTCCATACGCTCTGTAGTTCCCCCAGCGTTTCCATACGCTCTTTGTTAGTCAGCGTTTCCATACGCTCTCTAGTTCCCCCACTCTCAAAAACCAGCTCTGTGTGTGTGTGTGCTGTGTCCGGGTTCATCCAAGACACATCATGTCAATAGATAAGTGAAATAATTTTCCCTTTAATTTTTGATTTATAGGCATTAATAAAATTTCCATTAGGTTTATATTCTTGTCAGTAATTGGCCTAATTTTTACTTTAACAAAATTTCTTATTTGTAAATATCGACAAAAACCCTGTTTGTCCAAAGAATATTAAAAGAAGCAAGATTTTAACAAAATTTAAAAGGGTTAATACTGAAATCTTTCCAAAACGGAACATGCAAAACTATCTAGAATGGGTTTTCAATATCAATATTCATTTCTCTACTCAGTGGGTCATAGGAGTGGAGTGTCAATTTTAATATCAAATAAAATTACATTTGAAATATCAATTCAATTCAATTTTATTTATATAGCGCCAATTCATGAAACATGTCATCTCAAGGCACTTTACAAAGTCAAATTCAATCATATTATACAGATTGGGTCAGATTATACAGATTGGTAAAAAATTCCTATATAAGAGAACCCAGTTGATTGCATCAAGGTCCTGACAAGCAGCATTCACTCCTGGAAAGGCGTAGAGCCACAGGGAGAGTCGTCTGCATTGTCCATGGCTTTGCAGCAATCCCTCATACTGAGCAAGCATGAAGCGACAGCAGAAAGAAAAACTCCCCATTAACGGGAAGGAAAAACCTCCAGCAGAACCGGGCTCAGTATGAACGGTCATCTGCCTCAACCGACTGGGGGTTAGAGAAGACAGAGCAGAGACACAACAAGAGAGACAAAAAAGCACAGAAGCACACATTGATCCAGTAATCTGTTCTACAATAGATGGTAATAGCGGGTGATCGGTCTTCCCCTGGATGATGTCACAGCTAACAGAACGCCAGACCAGGTGTACCTACTATGCAGAAAAAAAAGAGAGAGAACAAAAAGTTAAAAGCTGAAATGACAACAGTCATTTTAATGTAATGCAATACAAAAATGGAGAACAGTAGACTGGAGAACAGTAGAAATCAGAAGAGTGAGAAAAATAGGCCCTGATGTCCTCCAGTAGCCTAAGCCTATAGCAGCATAACTATAGAAGTAGGTCAGGGTAACATGAGCCACTCTAACTATAAGCTTTGTCAAAAAGGAAAGTTTTAAGATTAGTCTTAAAAGTGTTATTATTAGTAATATTATTTGAAAAGAAAGATAAAGAAGGTAGATATGTCTTGTCAAGGGGGAAGATGGGAGGATCATTAGTGACTCTGCTAAATGTTTACCCTCCCCCAAATTCTGAATAGTCCTTTGTTAGACAAATTTTTGATTTGATTATAGCAAAAAACTCAAGGCATTTTGATATGCGGGGGAGAGTTTAATGTAAGGTTGAATTTGGAGCTCGACTCTTCTAACCCGAGAGTAACGCAGTCAAATTTAATAAATAAAAAATTCAAATGGGCTCTAAATGATGTCTGGTTGATTGAGCTGTGGAGACAATTTAATCCAACAAGAAAATACTATACATTCTTCTCAAATCCACACTCCCTTACGGAAGCGTATTGCTGCCACTGGAGAAAATAATTTTTTTGCTGCTCATCTTGTATAAACATGATAATTATCTTGTATAAACACGATAATTATCTTGTAAAAACGTGATAATTATCTTGTATAAACATGATAATTATCTTGTATAAACGTGATAATTATCTTGTATAAACGTGATAATTATCTTGTATAAACGTGATAATTATCTTGTAAGAACGTGATAATTATCTTGTAAGAACGTGATAACTTTTCCAGATGGTGGCGCTAGTATGCTTTTAGTCTGACTCATTTAAGACGAAGAAGAAGCATGTGCGTCATCTGCTCGGGAATTAAAATGGCAAATTTACGGGAATGGATCAAGTTTTACTTTATGCTCGCTAGTATCCACCTTATTTTCAACGGAAATACGGAGACAGTGAGTGACGGTTTTCCGTGCGAGACTTCCGATGCGTCACTTCCTGTCACTGGCGCGTTAGCTGGACAGCGACTCATGCAGCTACTTCGTACGAAATTACTCGTCGTTATGATTTCATGGAAGGCCGGGATCGTTTGTCCGGTTAGAGGCTGTCATGATAACGGGTGTGAAAGAAAGGTTTATGTGGAGCAGGAGTGTTTTAATCATCGACCGCGTACAAGAGCTGTAGATACCAGGCGCCCTACTTTCTTCACCCCCAGCCGAAGAATGAGATAACCACCGAAACAATGGTATGTTTGTTCTTTTAATTTCGTGGACAAAGACCGATAGAAGACCACACGAGGCCAGAAAAGTGGCTGGGCTATGAAGTTCCATTAAAATCTCCGTGGAGACGTCAAGAGGACAGCAAACAGGTGAGCTAAGAGATGTTTACAGTGTTTACCTTTGTGTCGCTCTTGATAAAGTGTATGCTTTCACATTAAGACAGACGTCTTTTAGCTTTGTTCTGTCTGTCAATTATTATCTGAATATATTTCATCCCTGTTGGTAGGTTTTTGGGGTTCCGTTTGTAAAGTTATACAATGAAAGATTTACAGCAAAATGTTTAGCCTGTCATATGACATAAAAGGCAGGGTTCATTATTCATATTTTTGTTATTCATAAATCTATAAATAAGTCACAGTTCCAAGTTTAATATTTAAATAACAATCTTAATATTTAGCTCCAAAGTAAACATCTAGTTTGTAAACTAAACATTTAATTTGGAGTTCAATATTTAATTTGAAAATTAAATGCTTGGTTTGCATCTTAATATATAGTTTACAATCTAAACATTTAGCTGTGTAATTAAATATTTAGTTTGGAACGGTGACATTTACAAATGTATAACATGGTGACTTTAAAAATGAAAACCCATTTTTTCCTCTTATAGAACCCAAACTATTGCTGTTATATCGCGACTGTGTAACCTTACAAATGGTATCCCAGGTACTAAAACAGGCTAAAACTAGAAGGAATGTGTGATATGAATATTTGAATTTAGTATGAGTACTGATGCAGGTGGTGCTCTATTAGCTTGGTGTTAACATAGTTTTAAGTAGTCTTGATATGTTTTATGCTGTTTGCTAAACTGATTGTGGTCTTGTGCGGTCTTGTGTTTGACAGATGACCGCCGCTGTGATGCAGAAGCTGACCGGACCGCTCCATAATCAGTCACCTATGCAGAAAGACGCTGATACTACAGGCACCGAAGGATCACACCTAGGAGAAGAGAAGAACAGTGCATGTGTACTCCTCTGGCATACCAGAGGAGTGTCTCTGACACATGGAAGAATGCATCATGTATTTACCGGCCACTCATATTTCAGATATATTACCTGTCCAGGTGTACCCTGCCTCTCGCCATTGACTGCTGGAGATAGGCACCAGCACTCCTCGCCATCCCAACAGGGATAAGGGTGTAGGAAAACGGATGGTTGGACAGTTATAAATTAGTACAAAAAGCTTGAATAATGTTTTTATTTTTCTAATCAACAGTTTGTGCAGCTTTTCAAGATAAACAAAAGTCTGATCTTTTGTTCATTGATGCTGTTTAAGGTCATTCAAGTTTGGGTAATATTCTGTCAAAACACCACCTCTTCCTTTCTGTGAAGGTAAGCACACCATTCTAATTCATAACAGTCTAATCTTGAATGGCAAGTTGGATAAGTACATCAGGAAGGAAAAATATGGAAAAATATGGACGGTTTATAGTTGTCACTATAAACTATCCATAATTTATATAAATATGATGACACAAAGTACTGTAATATAAGTTAAAAAAAACTGTTCCTTTAACTTTGTTAAAAGGTGCAGTTTGCTGTGGCCAAAGGTCTGACTGGATTGTCCTGAACAGATGAGCAGTGCCGGCCCCAAAAGCCTGAATGATGGATGTTTCCTGCACCACAAGAATTAAACGGCCTACAAATATGCCATAAGTGAAATGTAGTACATTTAATGTAAACAAATTGCATTAATTCAATAAATGAAATACTCTTATCTTTTTGCCAGTTTATGTACATAAGATACACTTTAGTCCTTTACATGTGCTTAGGACAACATCAACTTGATCAAAATATGAATAAATGCAAATTACATTAGCAAGTGAAATAGATTGTAAACTTTAATAATACACATTTTAGTTGGACACAATTTATGTATATGTAAACATCTGAATCGTCTAAAACTAAGGATATATAATACTTGAAAAGTTATTAAAAATGAAAAGTAATTCCAAAATGTAAAACCTCAAGGTGCTACACAAAGAAATATTTAAAAGCAGAGATCCAAAACACATTCTTCTGTATTATAATTCCACTGATTTACAGTAAAACATAACTAATCAGAATCTTTTTGACATGTAATCTTTCCTGCTCAATCAACATCCTTGTGGATGATCTACCCTTGCATGTTCTAAGGGGCTGCACAGACTTGAAAGATTTTGTCCATTTTATTTACCTACTTGATAGTTACAGTCTGGGAGATTATTGTCAAAACTCTGAGCCTCCTGATAACTCTTTCCACATGTATGTGGACATTTGCAATCCTTGTGGCAGTTACATCCTCATCAGACAACTGCCCTCCTTTTATGGGTGAATGCTGGTAGAACAAGGTCTCAAACAGAAGATCTCCAATGGTAAAGCCTCTGTCTGCCGTCACTTCATCACCAAAACGAAGATACTCCCAGCCACATGGGAAAACTTCTTCATCTTCTCTTCTCCTAGGTGTGATCCTTCGGTGCCTGTAGTATCAGCATCTTTCTGCATAGGTGACTCTGATTATGGACCGGTCCAGTCAGCCTCTGCATCACAGCGGCGGTCATCTGTCAAACACAAGACCGCACAAGACCACAATCAGTTTAGCAAACAGCATAAAACATATCAAGACTACTTAAAATTACGTTAACACCAAGCTAATAGAGCACCACCTGCATCATAATTCATACTCATTCAAATATTCATATCACACATTCCTTCTAGTTTTTACAAACAGCCTGTTTTAGTACATGGGATGCCATTTGTAAGGTTACACAGTCAAGATATAACAGCAATAGTTTGGGTTCTATAAGAGGAAAAAATGGGTTTTCATTTTTAAAGTCACCATGTTATACATTTGTAAATGTCACCGTTTACTTTGGAGCTAAATATTAATATTATTTAAATATTAAACTTGGAACTGTGACTTATTTATAGATTTATGAATAACAAAAATATGAATAATGAACCCTGCCTTTTATGTCATATGACAGGCTAAACATTTTGCTGTAAATCTTTCATTGTATAACTTTACAAACGGAACCCAAAAACCTACCAGCAGGGATGAAAAATATTCAGATAATAATTGACAGACAGAACAAAGCTAAAAGACGTCTGTCTTAATGTGAAAGCATACGCTTTATCAAGAGCGACACAAAGGTAAACACTGTAAACATCTCTTAGCTCACCTGTTTGCTGTCCTCTTGACGTCTCCACGGAGATTTTAATGGAACTTCATAGCCCAGCCACTTTTCTGGCCTCGTGTGGTCTTCTATCGGTCTTTTGTCCACGAAATTAAAAGAACAAACATACCATTGTTTCGGTGGTTTCTTCAAATTTACAACTTTTAACCACAGGCGGAGGGATATCTCATTCTTCGGCTGGGGGTGAAGAAAGTAGGGCGCCTGGTATCTACAGCTCTTGTACGCGGTCGATGATTAAAACACTCCTGCTCCACATAAACCTTTCTTTCACACCCGTTATCATGACAGCCTCTAACCGGACAAACGATCCCGGCCTTCCATGAAATGGATGATGCACATGCTTCTTCTTCGTCTTAAATGAGTCAGACTAAAAGCATACTAGCGCCACCATCTGGAAAAGTTATCACGTTTTTACAAGATAATTATCATGTTTATACACGATAAATATCACGTTTTTACAAGATAATTATCACGTTTTTACAAGATGATTATCACGTTTATACAAAATAATTATCACGTTTATACAAGATAATTATCACGTTTATACAAGATGATTATCACGTTTATACAAGATGATTATCACGTTTTTACAAGATAATTATCACGTTTATACAAGATAATTATCACGTTTATACAAGATAATTATCATGTTTATACAAGATAAATATCAAAAAAATTATTTTCTCCCGTGGCAGCAATACGCTTCCGTACTCCCTCTTCTCTAGAATCGCATGCAACACTCTTGTGAGTGTTGGATGCGAGTGTTATGTGGGAATGTGTGTACAGCGTCCTTTTTTGTAAATCTGTGTGTGGTGAGTGGGGCACTAGGGAGGGATGGTGTGAATGAGTTTTCCTTTTTTTTTTTTTTTTCCCCAGTTATGGGACCGGTCCGCTCCCTCTCCCAAGAACATCTCAAGTCTCCGATAGGTGCAGAGCTCATCCCCCCACATCCTGCCCTCCTCCGCTGCGCTGGCAGGCGCCTTGGTCCTCTGGCGCATGGGTGGGCCTCGGGTTTGGGGCGGGTTCCCGGGTGTGCGCCGGCCCACTCCCGGCGGCTGCTTCGCGGGGCCTGGCCCCCCGGGTGGCGGCCGGGGCCCCTGCTGCGGGGGCGGGGGGCCCCTGGGGCCTCTGGCCCTCAGGGCCCATGGCCGGGACCACTTCAGCGGGGCTGGCTGCCGGCGGAGCCCGCGGGCTCGTCCCCGCGGCTCTTGGGGGCGTCGGCATTGCGGTGGCTGGGGGATTTCCTCGGGGTCGTCTCTCCTCTTTTTCTTGGGGGGGGGGGGGGGGGGGTTTGCAGATATCCTGTGTCGGCCCCTCCTGGGCGCCCTGCTTTAGGGGCCCGGGATTATGGGTCCCCTGACTCCTGCCTCTGTGCTTGGGGAAGGCGGGCCTTTGGTTCTCCACAACCACTATCGAGCTTTTTCCTTCTGGATAATTTTCACCTAAACTACTGCACTCGCACAAACTCCCACAGGTGCAGGGTTCCAGGTATTAAAGGTTCACTTATATACAGAAAGCCTGTAATTTATTTATTTATTTATGTTCTTTCACTTTCTTTTTTCAGATTTCACTTTACACATGTCAGCTTAAATAATAGTACATATGATTTAGCAATGGCATCTAGGTGTTATTCGATTATATCTGTTGCTTTATGTCTGTTGGTTGTGCTGTTCTTTTTGCGTCTCTTTCCAGGTGATGGAGCAGACGGAGAACGTTTTATAACTCTCCCCCTTTTATCTCTTCTTTCTTTCACCTCTTCTCTTTCTTTCTTTCTTTTTCTCTTGTTCTTTCTTTACTCTCCCATTGTAGTGTCCATATAATTTGAAATTCTCCCTGCAGGAATCACAATAAAGCTATTTACATGCATAAATCAAGCGGAGCACTATGGCGAAAGCTGTTCGCTCTACTTATGAAAGCAAAATCTGTCGAGCTCTATCTGGCAATGAGACATCAATTCCTATTGCCACATCGCTAGACAGGACACTGGGAAGAAGAAGAAAAAAAAGAATTGATAATTTTTAGTAAAGATCTCCACAGGGTGTCAGATTGCACAATAGGGAGCATGGACAGTCCAATATATTTAGACATTGATATGGATCACAAGAACACTTTCAGGAGATTAAATAATTATGTTCTGACCCAAAAAAGGACTCAAATTACAGCAGATATTAAAGAGTACATAGAAATGAATGATGATGGAGAGATCAATCCCATAATACTTTAGGATGCCTGTAAAGCTGTCCTTAGAGGAAAAATAATTGGTTATAGCTCAAATCTGAAACATTCAAGACAGCACAAAATACTGAAATTGGAATCTGAACTGGAAATACTAGAACATGATTATGATTTGTTTCTGTTTAAGTTGTTCTTTCAGACAGCATTTTATAGGATTGTATTTAAAATTATTGTGTTAAATGCCTATACATTTCAAAGCACTGCTTACAGTATTTATTCTATTTATCTGTAATGTCTGGATACATTCAAATTATATCTTGGAATGTAAAGGGATGTGGAGATCCAATTAAGAGGAGGAAGGTTCTTTCATACTTGAAAACAAAAAACAGACATGGCACTCATTCAGGAATCGCATGTAGCAGGGGAGGAAGACACACGGAAATTTAAGAGATTGGGTTGGTACAGTAGTACATAGCTCATATTCCAGTAAAAGAAACGGTGTCATGATTCTTAAAAATAAAAAGCTGTTGGGGAGGAACGTTTCATCTTTGTTGAGGCCCTTATTATTATTAAGTAATTCCCCTCTGGGATTATTAAAGTATCTCTGATTCTGATTCTTTGATATTATTGGGATTAGAATTGTATTGTGTTATATCCGTGTCCCTAATTTAGAGGATCCAAATTTTTTTCATATAGTCAATAGTTTCAGGATTTTTTTTCTCTTCAGAGGAATGAGGCAGGGATGTAGCCTATCTCCATTGCTTTTCATGATATTTTTTAGAGCCGTTAGGCTTAAAAATACGATTCAGATTCAAAAATTAAGGGAGTGATGGCTGGTGTCAGAGAACATAAGCTGTAACTCTATGCGGATGATGTTTTGGCAGTGTTATCAGACCCGCTGCAGTCTCTGCTAGCCCTAATTAAATGTGTTGATTTTTACTCAAATATATCAGGTTATAAGATAAATTGGAGCAAGTCTGAGGGCATATGCCTCTCTTGCCTACATGCCAGTCTAGATATGTCACTGCTTTTAATTTTAAATGGTTGCCGTCAGTTATTAAATATTTAGGTATTCTTCTGAACCCTAATTTAGAAGAAATAATGCATTCAAATACGGAACCTCTCCTCCTAAAAATAAAAACAAATTTAGATAAGTGGGGGAAATTAAAACTTACATTATGGGGGAAAATTAATTTGATTAAAGTGATTGTTGCTCCGCAATTCAATTATGTTTACTTTGATCCCTTTGGCTCAGATGGCTAAAGTGAAATATGTGTTTGCGGTCTGTTATGTATAAAAGTTGCAAAGTAAAAGAAAAACTTGAATTACAAAAGAAAAAAATTACCACGATTTCAAAAAGGTTTTGAATTATATTATTAAAAAAAATTTACTCACAGGCCCCACGTGACCAGGTAAAAATGCAGAAGTTTTTTGACCAAATTCAGTTACCCAAATATCTTGTAAAGTATATTTCAAAGAAAGAAATTGGGGCGGTAATAAGTCACCTTAAACCCCACAAAGCGCCTGGGCCTGATGGGTATACTTCAGAATTTTATAAAGAACTGAAGGAGCCCCTGGATCCAATTCTAGAGTGTACTTACAACTGGATATTGCAGGAAAACAAGACACCCCCCTCATGGAGAGAATGTGTAATATCATTAATTCCAAAGGAGAACAAAGATAAACTTGAATGTTGTAATTTTAGACCGATAAGCGTGCTAAACCAGGACTACAAAATTTTCACCCATATACTAGCCAGAAGAATGGAGACAGTTCTCCCACACATCATTGGCCTAGACCAGAAAGCCTAGATCGCCAAACACAAGATAATATTCAGCGTGTGTTACATGTTGTAAATCATATAATAACCAATACACCTGCAATTTTTGTTGATTTAGGACACAGAAAAGCGTTTGTGTGTGCTGGTCTTTCCTATATAAAACCTTATATAGTTTTGGATTTGATGATAAATTGATAAAAACAATACAAGCTTTATACTATGACCCAACAACAGGAATTAAGGTGAATGGGGCAGTATCCCAACCTATTAGGCTGGAGAGAGGCATTGGACAAGTATGCCCCTGGAGCCCTCTACTGCTCGCTGTTTTTATTGTGCTGTCGATTGAATGTATCACCCAGAGTCAAAATATCAAAGGCATTGAAATGATAGGGGGATATCAAAAATGTCATTGTTTGCAGACGATATATTACCTCTATTTGTCTGATCCAGAGACCTCGTTTCTACACTTAAGTTCACTACTAGAAGATTACATATCTTTTTGTGGGTATAAGCTAAATCTGTCAAAAACACAACTCATGAGCTCTGGATATAATTCCTCTAAACGCATGTCTGATAGATGCCCACCAAATTGGGTAGCTACCAAGATGAAATACCTTTGAGTTTACAATACTTAAAGTCTATACCCTGATAACTATCTACCATTAAAGAAGAGGTACAAAGATGGAGCGAAATTCCTCTTCTTGGCTTCGGATCCAGAATCCAATCAGTTCAATGAATATATTACCCTGGCTGCTTTACCTATTTCAATCTCTCCCTATTGAACTGCCAATCAATTCCCGGAGTGGGACAGACTAATTTCACAACACATCTGGCAGGGTTGGAGGCACTCCCATCACTTAAAGATTACTATGTAGCTGCACAATTGACATTATTTTGCTAAATGGAAAGAAATTGAAGAAGAAACAACAAACGAATATCCAATTCAAGCATTAATTGGTAAAAAGATTAGAGATGGTGTGGTGATGATAAAGATTTCAACCCCAACAAGTTGGATCTAAGGATCAATGAGTGGGCTTCGCAAGGTTTGACTGCATATTGTACACTGCTTATTCGAGGGAAAATGAACAACTTTAAAACATTGAAAACAAATTATGGGTTAAATTATAGTGACTTCTTTAGATTGCTCCAAATTCGAAACTATAAAAAAATGTAAAAATGAAAAATTGTTGAAGAATACAACAGAAAAGTATAAGTCATTTCATTTAACTATTTTTGTATGCCTACATTGCAAATTACAACTACAAAAGAATTTCAAGACTCTACAAAGGACTCTGCCAATCAAAAGGAACACTGTCATATGAAACAAAAATGGGGGAAAAAAAGGCAATTTAATATCTGAACTGGAATGGACATCAATATATGAGGAACAGTGGGAAATTGCTAACTGCATGATATGGAGGAAATTCTGCTGGAAGAACGTGGTCAAGTATTTCAAAACTCCAATCCAAGGAAAACATTTTACTAAATCAGCAACCTGTTGGAGGCGATGCGGAAGAGAAGAAGCAAATTTCTTATTGCATATTTCTCTTTGTTGCTTTCCATGATTCAATTAAATTTTATTTATATAGCTCCAATTTACAACATGTCATCTCAAGGCACTTTACAAAGTCAAATAAAATCAAAATATCCTGATTGGTCAAAAAATTTCCTGTCTAAGAAAACCGAGCAGATTCCATCAAGTCTTGACAAGCAGCATTCACTCATGAAAAATTAACACAATATTTCAATTAACAAATCCTTTCTACTAGGCTAGTGAAACTTAACTAAACTACCAAGTAAAATGAAGATAAAAAGAAGCTAAGCTAAGGAACTATTTACATGCAAAAACAAACAAAAAGACAAAACAATGGTGGTTGGTCATAATCAGAATAATTCTGTGAATCCTTGTTCACTGCAGATCTGATAAAGAAAAACATGGAGTGGAGTTAAAAACATTTGGCATGTATTTCAATCCATTCACAATGCAAAGCCCAGGTTAAACAAAACATTATTTGATGAAATAATATTTTGTTTAAGTTAAAGAACCAAAGTTCACCTTAAAGTATGTGAATCGTGGTTAAATTAGCTTAACTAATTCAGAATGTTATTTTGAGAAAATAACATTCTGGTTACTGATTTGCCCAGTAAAATCATTTGAACCCTTACGACCGAGTTTGTTAATGCGATTCTCCCTCCGGGCGTCTGGGGTCGCTGTAGCAAATCGGTGGCTAAGAGGTTACAACATAAAGTTATCAAAATTGCCTTTACCAACATAATTCAACAATATTCGATAGTAATGCGGGGATAAGGCTCATAGCACCATCGAAGGATGCCGCAGCAGAACGATTAAGCTTTGTGCTTTAAACGAACTCCTTTTGAAATGTCCGGGACCGGATGTTAGCGAGGCTAATAGCATTAAGGCTAGCGTGAGCTACCTGTTAGCCCTTTGTTCTAAAGCACCATATGTCCAAACGACTTACAAACATCTTCCAATAAACCTTTTAACTTCTCCCTCAGCTCCCTGTCCAAACCTGTCTTTTGTCTCGTGTCAGTTCTGTCCAGTTTGGCCATTCACGGAAGGAGCGTTGAAGCAGGGAAGTTGTTGGCTTGTTGTTGGCGCCTAGCGTTTAGCTCTGCAGCACCATGTGGTCGAGGTCGGAGGCCTGATGTCCTGCAGGCAGTCTGCCTGCAGGACATCAGGATGCAGTCCGAATTGAGCAGGGATTTTCCTCAGAATTCCACAGCGGGTCATTCTGCTGGCTTTTCAGCGGAATCTGGGTTTCTCTTCCCTGTACAGGCTGAGGAGAAATACAACAAAACTGTTTTTGGCATGCAGGATCCTTCCTCCTGCATCTGATTATGAGGTTAAGACAGCAAACTTAACTCTGATCTGCCCGGACATGTTTTACGGGCGACAAGAAGCTCCCCAGGTGCTGGATGTGCGTCCTTTCAGGCCCGACCAGGGCCTCGTGGTCCAGGCCTTCTTTGTCTGCTCCAGGGAGAGGTGGTCTGAGAGAGCTGCTGTAGAGCTGGGGTGGGAGCCCCCCTGAATGCTCCAGCCAGAGTAGCAGTCTCCTGAGAAGTGACTGAAGAAAGTGGGAGCTGCAGAAAAGGGCCTGAAGAGGGGGTGGTCAGAAGCACCCTGCTAAGAGAGAGGAGGGGCCGTCCTTCCGGCCATGTCCCCCCATGTCTGCAGCAGGACAGAATTACTCTGTTACCTTCTCCATACTACTGTTCAGAATTCAGAGATCAATTATTCATCATGGCGTTATTATGGCATAACATTCCCCTCTTTAAATCAGAGAATGGCAGATCTGATTCTCCATTTTCAGATTTACCACAAGTCCATACGCCATGATCTGGAATGTTAGAGTCACTAGGGTTCCTGTGGACGAGAACACACTCATTGAAAGTTCAGTTCCATGGGAAGCTTATCTCTTGGAAGGGTTGAGGCATGTTGGGCAGGGAGCTGACCCTAACTATAAAATATTCAGACATCCATCCTTCGGATGTGCCACAAATATTTAGACATACACACCAAAATTCCAACCCAAGGAAAAAAAAAAACACAACAAATTCTAAACACCCTGGTAAACTGTTGGTTAACCTCCCCTTCTTAAGTCCTAGAACAATAAGAAAGGGTTAAAACCAGGGCTTTGAACCGATTTCTTTCTCCAATCGGTTCGTTCCGAACAGAAACGGAATTATAACGTTTCCGGTTATGGGTTCCACCAATAAATTGACGTTCCCGAACCGGTTAGAACAAAAAAATACTGTTCCCGGAACGGTTAATTTCGTTCCTGTCAGCTGTTTGGAATGAGCGTTTTACTTAACGATGGATCGTAATTTACCTCTTATTTAAGATGTGTAGCTCTAGTGGAGACACCGCTCTCTCTCCATTCAGTCAGCGAATGTGTGATGTGATGTCACACAGGAGGTGAACCTCAGCCGTCATGGTAACGTGCGCAGGAAAATAATTACTTTTTTTTTTTTTAGTTAATTAGGCAACGAAAACTTTGAGGAACGAAATAAAACCGGTATTAACCAGTTACCATTATTTTTAAATAAGTGTTCCAGTTCCAGAACATACAAAATAATAACGTTTCCGGTTTCGTTTCTGTTCCCTGTAAAATACAAAAAGTTCCCGGTTTTCGTTTTCGTTCCTTGAACCGGTTCAAAGCCCTGGTTAAAACAGAATAAACCGTGCTAGAAATTATTTTAGACCTTATCATATGTGGAGGCATGATAAGTTGCGCGGTTGCTTTGGACTCGATCAGCTCGCCGTTTAATCTTGTTAAACATGCGACAAACTCGGTCAGAAAATCTCGGCAGATACTTTCAAAGTTTTTCTTTGATCAGTGATCATTTCTTTGGAACGGTTCCACCTTTTACCAATATGACCTTTGGGTTTTGCATTGTAAAAGAGTTGACCTTAATCTGGCTGGCTAGGCTTTCGTGGCAGCCGGTCACCAAACCTTTCGGTCTGCTGGATCACTGAAGAACTGGCTGATAGGGTTATTATAAATAACCCCTTTTATCCTAGAACGAAAACCACACAACACAAGTTTAGACTGTTCTATAGAAGAGGACAGATGATAAACCCAGACGGAGAACTGTTACTCCCTGACAGTCTGAGATCATCTGCGCCGGGTCATCTCTCGTCCTTCTGCCTTTATTATCACACATCAAAAAAGGGTCAGGAGGGTTGGGTCAGGAGGATTCAGGAATTTACAACATGGGAGTTGAAAACAAACATGGGGTTTGAAAACAAAGAAGGGAGCAAGTTTTATTGCGGTTGGTGATCAGTCACCAGCTTCATGCACAGCTGGATAAGGCAAGGCATTCCTTATCTGGGAAGACAATTTGTTCTCCCCGTCTAAGGTTAAATACAACAGAACCTTCCTGAAAGTAAACACTTAAAACAAACCAAATGGCTGTAACTTGATGAAAAATAAAATGATTACATTCATATTTCTCCAACATATCCCTCCTGTTAATCATTATCCCTCCTGTTAATCATTTTATTGAAAGCTTAGCCTAACCTACTTCAAGTATTGTTTTCTTGCATTCTGCATTTTCAATGAGACTGTCATTTGGTTAAGCATTTAACAAGGGAAAAGTTAAACTATGGGGTGTATTTCTTCAAGAGGGATTTGTAAAAGCATTTGATATTGAAACATTATATTTCCCATAGTTTTGGCAATCATAGACTTTAGGCATGGGATTACACAAGCAGTAAAAACACAAAAAATAATAAGAACAATAATAATGGGTGTCATTATTTTCAGCAAGAGTTGCCACCACAATCTGTTTGTTTTGTCCTTTATTAATGTCCATCGTCATGTTCACCAGGGTCTTCATTCTGTAGTCCAATGTCTCAATCATCAGCGTAGATTTACCAACTCCAAACCACGGGAAAAGTGAAAGTCCTATTTTACTCCCTGCACTCTAGTGCTTATGTTCAGAGGGAACATTGGAACCCCATATGGGATCATGGGGCTGGAACACTGAGCTGGAGCTGAGTTCTCTGTTCATCCTATTAAAGGAATGATGGTCCTTCACAGCTTGAGCTGAGATGATGATAGTGTGGTCAGAAACAAACACAGGTGCACATGTACCTGACCAGTTTACAGGCAACGATGGAAAGATGCTGTCTCCTCCACACAGGAACCAGCCGCCCTCTGTAGGAAAGTTAACTTGCGGTTTCCAAGTAGAACAGCTGGTGTACGTTCCATTAGGGAGGATGCCGCAGACAAAGTCAGAGTAAAGGTCAGTGATGGTACGCTGGCATCCTGTTACATGTCCTACCTTCACCGTATCGTTTCCTTTAGGTGAGCAAATACACACTGGATGTTTCATTCCTTTAGGCATAACAGCCTTCATCTTGGTGGGATAACCTGTAACTTTGCTGTTAGAGAACAGTGACGACTTTACTCCGTTGCACACTTGTTCCATCATAATCTCCCTAGTCGTGGCGTTCATTAACTGAGCAGGCATAAACTGGAATGCATATGATGCAAAACAAATAGCCTGTGAGGTGTTCATGGGAGTTATGTACAAGGTTGGCTGCTTGGTAGATTTAGGCATGACGGAACACATGTAGCAATCAGTCTTGTTATGCTGCTGGACTGCAGCTCTTGCATACGTTTCCCATAGGTTGTCAACATGGTGGTTTGGGATATCACCCAGCCAAATCTTCATGGCAGTGGAGTGGATGAACCTCTTTCCTCTCTCACTCATTGGATCTGGACTCAAACAGATAATGCACGCAACAGCCACAACGCAAAAGAAGCCCCATCTGCATGGGAACTCCATTTTTGCTAGGTTAGCAGAGATGTTAATTTTACCCAGGACTCTAAAGAACAGGGATCAGTTGATTTCTTCACCGACGTTGAGACGAGTGGCCCAGAAAACCAAACCCCTTTGAAGTCGGACTTCCCCACTGTTCCAACCTAGGTATTTAACACTCTGTAACTTACAGTGGCTGAGGTGAATCCAGGATGGTCTTTCAGCAATCTTTACAGCTGTTGGCGTGGTCAGGAGCACTTGGTATGGTCCTTCCCACCTTTGGCTCGCCCAGTTAACACCCAGTCTCCTGGTCTCACTGCTTGTGGATCCTGTGGAGACAAAGGTTCTCCTGGCAGTAAATTTGCATTGGACACTTCTTTAAACTGCATAATTTTTCTCTTCTATACACTTTGTGACTGATAAGCACAGTGATTCTTTAAGGTTATTTGTAACCTGCTTGCCATTTGCTGAATCACCTGATTCAGAAAATGTGGACCATTTTCACTGTAAATTTTTTATGGGATGCCAAACCTTTGCATATTGCCTTAGCTACTGTCAATGCATGCATCTGCGTGCTTTGCTGGAACTATTTCAACCCATTTTGAAAATGCATCAATCATTACTAGACAGTATTTATAAGGACTACTTTGTGTCAGTTCATTAAAATCCATATGCATCACTTCAAGAGGTTCTTTTAGTTCTGGAAACCTTCACTGTTCTGATCTAAAATTACCCTGAGGGTAATATTTTCAACACAAATTATACAGGCTTTACAAAAAAAATATTTTTTTGTATGAATTAAATCCATATATTGCTGTATTATAGTTATCCCACCCTTTTTGAGACATGGCAATTGCCCATGGCTCAAATAAGCTGCTGCTTGGACTAAGCTGTTAGGGAGAACTGCTCTGTCACAAACTATAGAATCCTTCTAGATTCATTGTTGCTCATTTTTTTTTACCCACATTTGTTTTTCTGCAGTTGGTGCTGTTTGTCTATTTAAAACTTCTAGATCAATTATTTATTCTGTTTTTTGCTCTAGGCAAATATCAGAAAGACCAAATTGTAATACATCTACTACATGGGGGGTCTAAGACTACATGGGGGGTCTAAGAATGTGGTTGAATGAAACCAGACAACTTCAGCTGAACTTTCTACAGCCATGGTAGTTGCTGAACCTGCTAGCAGACATGGGGGTAGTGCTGCTGCTACAGGTTTGAGCTTATCACCACGGGGCTGTAAACAACACAGAAGTCGCAAAACTGAAGCTAAGACAGTTGCTGAGATAAGCTTTACTTTTAGCTCTGTGAATTGCTGCTCTGCTTCTGAGATCCACTGGATTGTCTCTGACATGGCCATCGGCATCATGAATAACATTTAAAAGAAGCTAAGTTTTCTGTACATGATGTGGAATCCAAGCTCTGAAGTAATTACACAATCCTAAAAAAGACATCATTTGTTTTTTAGTGACTGGTTTTCGGCGCATTTGCTATTGCAGGTTTTCTGCTCTTGTATCTTTTTACTTTCTTCTGAGATAACATGGCCTAAGTAACGGACTAATTTCTGCACCCACTGCATTTTATCTTTGCTAACTTTGTTTCCCATTTTAGCCAAATGATGTAGCAGCTGTTTTAAATGCAATTAGAAGGCCATCTATGTACATTAATACTTTACTTCCATGCTTTGGATTAAAGCTCTTTAAGCATGTTAAAATAGCCTGGATGAAAATTGTAGAACGGTCTACAAATCTCTGTGGCAGGCGTGTGTACGTATATTTTTTTTCTTCCTTGAAAGTAAAAGCAAACCAAAACTGAGAATCTGGGCATGGTCTAATTATTCCTGCATCCAATGAAATGTTTATAACTGCCATTATACCCTCCTGTTCTTCATATTTTAGCCCGTACTGTTTTATCCGCGGCCTGTACTTTAATTTAGGAACAATTTTAACTGGTTCTACTGTTGTCAACAATCCTACATCAGTTGGTCCTGTAGACCACAAAGCATTTGGAATACCTTTTAAATCATTTTCCTCGGATTCTGATAGCAAAGAATGCTGGAATTTTTTGTCTCATGCCAAATCTTGGACACGGGGTTCTGCATCGAACAGAACTTTGTAAGGCTGTTTCCATAGTTCTGTGCTAGGGCTGTAGAACCAGCCTGTTTTGTGTGGACACGGCTGATAATCAGACGCTCTTTCTGCAGCTTTTAAACGCGGGCCTGTATCTCTCCACTCTGCTTCATTGGTCTTAAACAATGACAAAAAAGGTTCCCATGGTAAGCCATACAATTTTTGCATCTGTGTAGAAAGCATAACAGTAACTGCTGCAAATGAACTCCAATCTGTGTACATATTTTGTGTAGCCACAATTGTAGTTTCCTGTTTCAGAAACTGTTTTTCAAACTTTTCATCTGGGGTTAAGCACACATTCATAGTAGTGTGTAGATCAGCTAACAGAATTTCATCCTCTGGGTTTGATAATGTGCTTCTAGCATTTTGCATGAGTTCGCTTTTCTCTTTTATTTGGAGCAGAGACGGTAAGCATAGTGCATAAAACACAGGAGGATTTTGTTGCAGCGACATTACATGTTCTACACCAGGGGTTTTCAATAGGTGAGGTGCGCCTCCCCTGGGGGGCGCCAAAGAGTCACAGGGGAGGCGCGAAGAATGTGCTGGAGAATAAGATATTTGTGCCTTTTGTTTGAGCGCGCAGAAACCAATCCAAGGGCGCAGTGAGACAACACGCGCCCGCTCAAAACCGGTCTGGCGCGCACTCAACTCTGAAAACCCACGCTCTGTCCGGTCTGGCGCGCACTCAACTCTGAAAACCCACGCTCTGTCCGGTCTGGCGCGCACTCAACTCTGAAAACTCACGCTCTGTCCTCGCGCTCAGTTCTCTCTCTGCACACGCATGCGACTTTGCACGCGCGCTGGACCTGCTCACCTCGCGCTGGACCTGTTCATTGAACGCTTAACACCAGCTGTCTCTTTTCTTTCCAGCTTCTGGGAGGTGATGCAAAAGTTTATTCTGATCATAATCATTATCATTGTCATCATTATTTAAAAAGCACTTTAACAAAAGGTAAAACAAAGTGCCAAACATCAGAAATACATCAGATAACAAATAATATCTAATAAAATGCTTGGTTGTTAAATAGGTTTAAATAGTGTATAATTAGCCTAAATATGTAAATCGGAATATGTAATATGTTGTCTGTTAAATTCAGGTTATCTTTTTTATTATTATTATTTCAGTTGACGTGAGTTCAGTTTGACATTGGCGCCTGTTTAGTTCAGTTTGTCTGCTGTTGAAAACAATAGTTTATGAATTTGCTCTAATGACAGTTCAATTTTAAAAGTAGGCCCTCTGTCCGTGATGTTTCAGTAAAAGTAGCACATAAAGTGAAAATATTTGGATGGATATTTTATGAATAGGCCTTTTTTTAATGAATGTACTTTGTTAAAAGAAATACAATAAAAAACATGTGTTGGGCTATCAGTTGTTTTTGAAACACAGCATTCCAGGAACACGAAAGAAAGATGCATTTACTGCAGGGACTTGTGTGGGGTAGGTTTGTGGTTGGGGGGGGGGGGGGGGTGGTTATCTTTACCTATTCCTAGGGGAGGCTCACCTTCAACGAATTTGAAAACCCCTGTTCTACACGAACAGCTTTCATTCCATCCTGCGTGGGAAAAACTGCAATGCCTAATTTTTTCATTAAGTCCCTTTAACAGATTAATGGGGCAAGTTGGTGAAATTACTACAGGAGCATACCACCTTTTTTCCTGTTTGAGGGTCCTTTATTTCTAATGCTTTTAACATCCATTCTTGGGATGTTTGACCATTTGCTGATTTTACAAAAATGGACATTTTAGATGCCTTTACCCCTAGATTATCTTTTATACATGTTTTATAAGCTCCTAGATTGCATAAAAGAGTAAATGGCTGTCCATTAATTATAAGCACTATGTATGGTTTTTCTTTTAACGCATTCAAAAGCTCCCATGCTCCATACACATCAACTGTTTTAAAGGCTCTGGATCCCCATTTGCTCTAGCCCCTAGTCACGTTTCATATGAAGAACCGCCCCTGCGGCCTCTTCCCCGTCCCCGCAGATGAGGTGCCTGTGTCTGATTGGGACATTCCCTGGACCAATGGTTGGGTGACCCGCAATTCCAGCACCCCCCATCTGTTTTTACTGATTTGGGCTGAAAGCCCCCTCGGTCGCTAGGACCGCCCCTGCCTCCTCGGAAACCTCCTCGACGCCCTCGAGGGGTCCGGTGGCTTGGAAAGCAAATATTTCTTCTGGATCACACGAAGGATCTGCCCAGAAAATGTGTCCCCCCCCTCCAGACACACCACCTCCCTTTTTAGCGTTTTTCTCTTTTTTGACGCGCATATTCCATAACTGTGGTTACATTAGACGTTGCCAGTGTATCTAAATGTTTTTTAACCCATGCGGAGATATGCGGCTGGAAACCTCCCATTAGTATATTTTTTAGCTGTTGCTTAGGGTGACCAGACGTCCCCGATTTAATTTCATCTTGATGAGATGTATTGATTTTTATGTACGAGCTAGAAATGTCCCCAAATTTGATTTCAGAAATCTGGTCACCTTACTGTTGCTGACATGGTGATGCCGCTGTGAAACCTATATTCTTTTTCAAAACGTACTTTGAACTCGTCTACGTCTTTCCCTATTTTTTGTTTTATGGACCCCAAATGTCCATAAATCCGCCCTCCTGCGGAAAACTGTACGCTACAGCTGTCCACTGCTGTCTCTGTTTGTTCATTTGCGCTTGATGTTCAAATATTCCGCCTTGTGGGTTTCTGCCTGTATAATTCACCCTTATTTTACCCCAATGTTTTCCCACTGATGACTGTAAGGCTTGTCCAAACTCATTTCCATTTAAGCCATATGAGTTATAAATTCCCTCCATGTCTTGGATCCATACTTCTGGATCTTACTGCGGAGAAATTATACCTTCTACAGCCTTTCTGGCTTCTTCTAACAACCACGGACGGAAAACTATTTGAGGTTGCTGTGTTCCTACATTAGGATTTGCGACCTGCACCATAGGATACAATCCTTTGGACTGGTCTGTAGATAACGAATGATCTGATTTACTCAGTCCATTCAGGTCTGGGTACAGATTCTAAATATCCTTGGGGGGGGTTTAAGGGATTATACGGTGGTGGTCTGTCTTCTACAGTTGCTACCATAGTTTGCGTGACTGAAGTAGTCTTCTGGTGAGTTCTTTAAAGCCTAACATTGTGAGAAACCAAACAGGAGCTGAAGGACGGCTGACCAATGGACCAGCGCTGCAGTCGCTGTCCCATCGGCAACCCAACCCCCTCCTGCTGGTTGAGGCTTTCTCCCTCTGTGTTTCATTATCTTTTGGACGGACGAACATAACATTAATTCTATTTATTTTATTTTTTGTAATAACCTCCTCTCTACCTCGCGCCTGTATTAACCAACACCGCGCTATTTCAAGCTCTTATACATATATTTATATACATACATATAGACATACACACACACTTTTTATTTCCCTTTTTTTTTCCTAGCGCTTATTTTAGCCGGCACACAACATTTTCCCATTGATTCACCTTCAGCACACCATCTATTTTATACTTTTCCTTCCACTTCTCCAAGTATTTTTAATATTAAGAAATATATATAATAATATTTATTGTAATAATATTTTAAATTTACTTGGATACACAAACTTTTCATCCCCTCTGGGATTTCCCTTTCTACTTTGTCCTGAACCCATCCTAATTACTTTTGCGTTGTGTTTATCTACCTTCCAGGACCTTAATCCTTTTTTTTTTTTTTAAGCTACCGTTCAGGACTTTAACCTGAGTTTTTTTTTAGCTACCTTTAATTCTACGACGGACTGAAAACCGGTCGTATTGCTTCGAGGAACTCAAACCTCTCGGTTTAACTTTTCAGGGAATTTTTTTAATCACCCGTTACAAGGGACTAAAACCGCTTGCACACCTGTTCGGGGAACTTTTAATCACCCGAAACCCTGAACGACGGACTTTAACCGGCCGTTTAAAACTTACTTGCTGTGGTGTGTTTTCTCCCGGTCGGATCCCGTCAATCCCTCGTTGGCGAAAGGAGTTAACCTATGACGCTGGCCCAGCGAGGAAATTACCCCCCGGGACTTTAGACAGGTCCATGACTCAGACCACCGGTGGGTTTCAGTGCATTGCTCCTCTCGTCAGTGAGGTGATATTTTGGGATCCGGCTCACGGCACCAGGCTGATAGGGTTATTATAAATAACCCCTTTTATCCTAGAACGAAAACCACACAACACAAGTTTAGACTGTTCTATAGAAGAGGACAGAGGATAAACCCAGACGGAGAACTGTTACTCCCTGACAGTCTGAGATCATCTGCGCCGGGTCATCTCTCGTCCTTCTGCCTTTATTATCACACATCAAAAAAGGGTCAGGAGGGTTGGGTCAGGAGGATTCAGGAATTTACAACATGGGGGTTGAAAACAAACATGGGGTTTGAAAACAAAGAAGGGAGCAAGTTTTATTGCGGTTGGTGATCAGTCACCAGCTTCATGCACAGCTGGATAAGGCAAGGCATTCCTTATCTGGGAAGACCATTTGTTCTCCCCGTCTAAGGTTTAATACAACAGAACCTTCCTGAAAGCAAACTCTTAAAACAAACCAAATGGCTTTAACTTGATAAAAATAAAATGATTACATTCATATTTCTCCAACACTGACTTTGTGTTGTTTAAGACTCTACGCTTGCTTTGTTTCCCGTCACAATGCAAACAAGTGTTCCAAACAAGCTGGGCATATCTGCGGATTTCATGCATGGAAAAGTTACTTTCCCTGCAATGCATGGTCACTTCATAACGTACACTCTCATGTAAATTATGAAGGAACAGAGACTTAAAAAGTGGGTCTTCTTCAGGACCTGGAAAATTACATCCCTGAGAATAAATGTTCCTTAAACGATAGTAATAATCTCTGGGTGTTTCATTTTCCTGTTGAATAACGCTGAAAGCGTCAAGAGTTATTGAAGCCTGATCCCTGTACACAGAATATTCTTCTCTTTGCAAAGAGCTGAATAACTGTCACGAATCTCTGGAGGAAGAGCTTTAATGAAAACATGAACACTTCTAGCTGTTGTTTTCCCAAATAAGCTTTAGTTTCTCACGAGATGAGGGAAATGGCAGGTCAAAAAGACAGCGTTCGACTTCCTGCAGATAATTATGAATGTTGGAATCATGATTTCTGGGGCGAAATGTTCTATGTCACGAGCAAGGGACTCAAGTTGACGAATACGGGTACCGTGATTCTGAGGTGGCCCTGGACAACCTGGGAAGCCAAATTGGTTATGTTCATGACCTGATGGCGGTCTGTGAACTAACTTTTGATGTAAGGAAGAATGTTCCTGATCTAATTGAGAGTTTTCCAAGGTGTGAACTCTGATATGTGGTGGGGGTTTAGGTTTGTGTGGTCCACCTGTGTGACTCTTCTGGCCCTTAGACTGGTTCTGTTCTAGGTGCTGCGTTAGAAACTGCAGAGCTGTTCTGTGATTCCAGCTCCTGCAATGATTCAACCTGCTGAGTTATAAACATCTTCCAATAAACCTTTTAACTTCACCCTCAGCTCGCTGCCCAACATGTTGATGCCTCATGTGTGAGTTTTGTCCACTTTGGCCGTTCCAGGAAGGACGTAAAAGCAGGGAGAATCGTTGGTTTCTTCTTGGCAGGCTAGCGCTTAGCTCTGCAGCACCATGTGCTAATCCACAGCATGGTCGCGGTCGGAGGCCTGTAGGTCCTCCAGACAGCCTCTGACCCAGTTGCAGTCTCGATTGAGCACATGGTGCTGCAGAGCTATGCACCATGACAGCATAGTTTTGATAACTTTATGCCATAATCTTTTAGCGACCGATTTGCTACAGCGACCCCAGACGCCCGGAGGGAGAATCGCATTAACCAACTCGGTCATAAGGGTTTAAATGATTTTACTGGGCAAATCAGTAACCAGAATGTTATTTTCTCAAAATAATGTTCTGGTTAACTTGTGCTTTGCATTGTGAATGGGTTGAAACACATGTCAAATGTTGTTCTGAATTAGTTAAGCTAATTCAACCACAATTAACATTCTTTAAGGTGAACTTTGGTTCTTTAACTTAAACAAAATATTATTTCATCAAATAATGTTTTGTGTAACTTTGTGAGTGGATTGAAAAACATGCCAAATGTTTTTCAACTCCATTCTACGTTTTTAATCAGATCTGCAGTGAACAAGGATTCACCCAATTATTCTGATTATGACCAACCACTTTTGTTTTGTCTTTTTTTTGTTTTTTATGTAATTAGTTCCTTAGCTTAGCTTCTTTTTATCTTCATTTTGCTTAGTAGTTTAGTTAAGTTTCACTAGCCTAGTAGAGAGGATTTGTTAATCGAAATATTGTTACTTCAGATAAACAACATTACATAGTGATGTTCTCTGGATGTTCATTTTATTTCTGTTATTAAAGTCTTGGACTTCAAAAGAAGTTTGTCACTCCTTTATTCTATGTGTGTGCAGGTTTTGCTGTTAAAAGATCGCTAGTGCTCGAATTCATCTCTTTAAACCATTGTTTTGATATCAGCTTAAGAGCTGATCGTCACCAGACAATACTTAACAGTCAGAGGGTTATTTAATAAACATTAAATAACTTTAAACAGTGTATAATTGCACAACAATGGGGAAGCTCTTACACAATTTAAGAGCTACACTAATGAGACCCCAGATCGCAAAACATGGATTTGGTTAAAAAGAAAGGAGTTATTTGAAACATGTATTTTACTGTTATGTAAATCAGCAATAAAGCCTGCCAATAAACCTTTTTAGAACTCTAGGTTTGTTGTATAATCCAAAACTTCTCTACCTGTTGACCTATCTTTTGGAGCACATTGCTTGATGGCTTTGTGTGGTTGACAAACATTTGGTCATTCCTGGCAAATGTTTGTACATGTTTTTGCCATTGTCATGCCTGGATTTCCTCTTTGTGGGACAATGATAGGTATTTCTATTCTAGTGTAAAGTGTTGCATTATTGGTAAACAATTATTAATTAGCCCAGGGCTAAAACATATAATGTCTTGAACACTGATTCTTTAGACTGGGGGTTAATTTCTCATGTTTATGTTCTGTCCTGAGCTGTGTTAAAACATATCTTCCAAGTTTATAATACATTAGTATCAAGACCTTTATTATGGAACAAACATTCATCTGAAAACATATTCCCTGACAAGCTTCTCCTTGCCTCTACAAATTCTTTGCGCAAACTACTTATAAAGCATAATGATGCTTCATCTCTTTAGGTTTTTCTTACCGATTATTAATGCCTTGTAAAGCTTTGAATTGTGATTGATTGCGATTTTCTTTTTTCTGTAGCCTTTTAGCATGGTTGAATCCAGAGCCTTTTAACGCTGATTTAGACAATGGAGATAAAGTGGTAAGTTTTACTGGCTTTGCATATTTGAAACAAAATTCCTGACAAAACTTTCCACCTAAAATTGTGATCACTCATTGAATACCTCAAGGAGCAAAGGTTTTATTTTGAAATTGTACGTTATTGCTTTATTGCATGCCCTTCTATCCTGCAGTATCCTAGAGAGGGTTACTTTACAAAGACTCCCTGATAGGTGTTGAAACGTTTTTTTTAAAAACTCAGCAAAAGTCCAGTTGCCTCTGTTTTAAGACTGTTTGCTGTGTAAACAGTGTGTGCCAGTAGAAGGCAATATTGACCGAGAACTGAGTTTTGTTCTCTTTGCACTTAAGTGTTTTTACCATTTGTAACCCATTTAACTGCTGTATTTTATTCTGTTGCCAAGTACTAATGTGTGGAATCTGATGTTATCCCATCTCTTGGAAGATGTCTTTAGTTTAATATTTACTCTTTTTCTGCCAAATAAGTCTAGTCCTAAGTATATTCAATACATTTAAGATAGTTGGGCTCTTAAGTGGTACACACTGGAATGAAACCAGTAGTCTAGATCTTTGCTGTTTCAACATTCCTGAGTATAGATGATGGCAGTGTCTCCCATTGAGAAAGCCCTTTTCTTTGTTGGTTTTTTATCCTTTTGTTTTGTAGGCTGTATTTGGTGATCCCTGGTTGAAAGGAATTCTAGTGCATTCAGCCTTTTCAGTGGAACCATGCAACACCTTGGAAGATGCTCCCGTCACAGATTCCCTCCGTCAGGTAAATAGTAATGTGACCCGAGTTGACTTCTTAGACTGTTTTATTTTCATTTAAAAATAGAAAATAGTTGAATATAGAAAAATTTAAAGTTTGTTATGTTATGAATTAGAATTTATCTTGACAACTTAACAATTAATTTCTTGCCTTTCTCCCTTTCATTTGACAACTCCATAATTTCCCCCTCACCTCAGGTCAAGAGTCTGGGTGTCATCCTTGATAGTACCTTGTCCTTCTCCTCTCACATTAATAACCTTACCCGCTCCGCTTACTTTCACTTACGCAATATCAATCGCCTTCGCCCCTCTCTCTCCACTAGCTCCACCTGCACTCTTGTTCATAGTCTGGTCACTTCCCGCATTGATTACTGTAATTCTCTTCTTTTCGGTCTTCCTCAAAAATCCATTCACAAGCTTCAGTCAGTACAAAACTCAGCAGCTCGCATCATTTCTAGAACCCCCTCTTTTCATCACATCACCCCAGTCCTGCAGCAGCTCCACTGGCTACCTGTGAAGTATAGAATTCAGTTCAAAATCCTCCTACTTACTTTTAAAGTTATTCACAATCTCTCCCCTCCATACCTTTCTGATTTACTTCAAATTTCTATTCCCTCCCGCATTCTTAGATCTTCTTCTACCACTCACTTAGTTGTTCCTTCAGCCCGTCTTAGCACCATGGGGAGCAGAGCTTTTTCACGTTCTGCGCCCACACTCTGGAATTCTCTCCCCCCTGACATCTGCAATACCGAGTCTTTACCCGTGTTCAAATCCAAACTCAAAACCCACATGTTCAAGATTGCCTTTTCATTATGATTTTATATTACTTTCCTCTGTGTAATTTGTGTTGTTTCTTTTAATTATGACGACTGCTTTTACCATTTATTGTTTTTACATGTACAGTGACCTTGAGTGTTTTGAAAGGCGCTTGAAATAAAATGTATTATTATTATTATTATTATTATTAATGGAAAGTTTCGGATTGGAATTAATTAATTTTAATTCATGGAGTTTAAAAATCCCCAAAACTGACAGTATTGTCAATTTATTTTTGTCTTTTTCTTCTTTTCTTTTTCTTTTCTCCATGACTCCATCAGCAATTACCAATCTAATCTGATCAAATGCAATTACGGTCTGCATTTTAGGGATAAAAATCACACTGTTTAACTGGTGTACTGAAGAAGTTTATTTAAAAATGTTTTCGAAGAGAACTATTTGTCTGTAGGGCTAGAAGTGCTTGACATGCAGTCACAGCCATATATTGCCAAAAAAGAATGCTAAAAAGTTGTACTGTATATAGTTTTCTTATCGCTACTTTTATTATCACCACAAAATATATTGAAAGTGTTTTAAGTCTATATCTCTCTCTCTCCTAATATCAGTATTGGCCCCACAAGTAAAACTGGGCCGGTAATGGTAATCAGTGTTTATTTCCATCTTGTTGCGGTTTCTAGATTTCTTCTGCAAGGGGGTTGACCATGTGGTATTTGTTGGGGCATGTGATAGTAGTAATGCAGTGCAGGATTGTGGGGTGGTAATTTTTTTTTTCATGGTGTCAAAGTTAGGAAAAAATGTATACAGCATTAAATTATTGTGTATTATTTAAGGCTGCAACAACGAATCGATAAAATCGATAAAAATTGATAATTAAAAGCGTTGGAAACAAATTTCATCATCGATTCGTTGTGTCGCGCGATTAATGCGTCACTCGCCATGTCGCGGAGCCGTTAACCGCACCTGTAGAGCGTCGTAAACGCTGACTGGCTGCAGAGCGAGTTGAACGCATTGAGGCGGAGGCAGTATTTTCAAATTCTGATTTTTTATTTTTTTGTAGTAGTAGTAGATTCTACTAAGGAAGACACAGAGAACACAGCTCAGACTAAGTCCTCAAAAGATGGTGAGCATAGGGAACAAAAGTAACATGTGAGATTTGAAATGGCACGGGAACGCCACAGTGATGATACAGGAGAAAAAAAATGAGAGATACACATCCCTAAAGGACACCCTGAAACATGTAAAACCCACAGAAGAAATAAAAAGTATTAAATATTGAACACCCTTTTTGACTCTCAAACGGAAAATTAGAGAAACTTATAGAATAAATGTTCTTTGAAGAAAAATATGTAGAAGGACAAATGTAGCATGTAGTATTTATGTAAAATGCAGCTTGTGCTGAAACAGTATGACATGGCCTGGTGGTTTATTTGATTGTCAGAAGTGGTGTTTTTGTACTGGTTGCATTGCTATGCCACTTTTTTCCCTCTAGGTGCACTAGAACAAGGGTGAGTTTCAATCAAACTGCATTTGACACCCCAGTTTTACAGCTTTACTTTTGTTGTGTTAAATCACTGTTCATATAGACAATCATCGACTATTAAATGATGTACAATCTAGTCGACATAAACTAAGCAATATTATTTATTACCTAATGTTATTGTAACAGAACACCTAAGTAGCAACTTTTTTTGCGCTTATTTGCTCTCAGTTCAGATGTTCTATTTTGGAAAAAAGAAGTGGAAATAAAACTTTTTTTGTCCAATTAATCGTAAAAATGGTCGACCGATTTATCGATTATTAAAATAATCGTTAGTTGCAACCCTAATATTGCTAAATTGGCCGTAACAGCAATATTAATATCGGATATCGACCGAATAGTCATATCACTTCATCCCTAATCTATGTACTTCTATTTGCCTGGATTTTGTTACAGTGTAGACTTGGATATGGTCCACTCAAATCTATTTTTCAGCAGCTCTGTTCAGTTTGTAGTTGCTGATGACTTTTGCTTTATACAGTATATGGCAACTACAGTCAGAAGGATATGTTGCTACAAGGTCTGACTAGTCTCTACTCTTTCTGTGGATTGGAAAATGAGAGCAAAAAAATAGATCCACTTGGCCCTGTTTAGACTTTTTATCCAAGGTATTAAACTGAAGCTGCTCTCAACCGATGAAACCTGGCTGAGCCGGGACATTTGCCAATCAGAGTGTAGAGAGTAGGGTGGGTCTTTGCAAAGCGAACAGTCTGACGGTGTTCCATCATTTTGACTTTTGGTTGGAAGAAAATCTCAAACTGGCCACAAATGGCATGAATGAAGGTAGTGGTAGTGGTGGTCAAATGTTTTCTTTGGATATAAGCATACCAGAAAGTGGAGCAGATCGAACATCTTTTTTTTTTTTTTCCCAGTGTCCTGTCTAGCAATGTGGCAATAAGAATTGATGTCTAAACGCCAAATAGAGTTCGACAGATTTTGCTTTCACAAGTGGAGCAATCAGCTTTCGCCATAGTGCTCCGCTTGATTTATGCATGTAAATTGTTTTATTTTGATTCCTGTGGGGAGAATTACAAATTATGTGGACACTTCAGTGGGAAAGTAGGAGAGTAAAGGAAGAGCATGAAGAGAAAAAAAAAGAAAAGAAAGGGGAGGTGAAAGAAAGAAAAGATAAAAGGGAAAGAATGATAAAACATCTTCCGTCTGCTTCATCACCTGGAAAGAGAGATGTAAAAAGAACAGCACAACCAACAGACATAGTGTAACAGATACAATAGAGTAACACCTTGATACCATTACTAAATCATATGTATTATTATTTAAGCTGACATGAGTAAAGTGATACCTGAGAAAAGAAAGTGAAAAATAGATAGATAAATAAATAAATAAATACATAAATTGCTGGCTTTCTGTATAAGTGAACACTTAGAACCTGGAACCCAGCACCTGTGGGTGTATGTAAGATTGCACTCGAGTATGTGAAATTTATCCAGAAGGAAATTGCTCAATAGTGGTTGTGAAGAACCAAAGGCCTGCCTTCCCCGAGCACCGAGGCAGGCGCCAGGGGACCCATAACCCCCGGACTCCCAAGGGGGCCCCCAAAGCAGGGCGCCCAAGAGGGGCCAACACAGGAAATCTGCAACCCCCCCCAAGGAAAGAGGAGAGACGATCCAGAGCCCCCAGGAGCTGCGGGGGCGCCGGCAGTCCCCCTCACCCCCTAAATACCTAATAAACCCACTCCCTCCCCAACCTTACCGTAGCCACCCCTCCTCCCCACCCCTTTTTGGGGAGAGCAGAGGCGTCAGCCCCAGTCCCGGCAAGCCGCTCGCGCCCCACAGCCACCCCCCGCCCAGACCCCGGACCCAGTGGCCCGCTCCTCCTCCGGGCCCCAGACTCCGTGCCGTAATCGGAGAACGGGGGTGTGGAAAAGACCCCAATCCTCCCTACGCCCGCTCAGATGTTGTGTTGTTGCATGTTGTTCTCAAGTATGTTTAAAACTGGGAGCGCCGAAGGGGGTGCCCGGCACAGACCACCCCCCCCCCCTCCGGAAGGTAGCTGGTGACGGCGCACCCCCTCAAAGCAACTGCCCAGAACCCTCAATGTCTAAATGCGAGAGGGGGTGAAGGGAGCCATCCAAGGCGAGGCTCACACAACATAAGCCCCCCGCCCCCCCCCCAGATGTCTTCACCCCCACCCCCCCATACCATGGCCTACATGAATGTGAAAATGTTTGGAGTGAAAGTGTCTAAAATGCATGATAAAATTGGGGTGATCATCAGAAACAGATCGAACATCTGAGAACAACTTCCTTTGGTGTATGTATGGCCATCTCATCTGTCAGTGTTTATTCCCCTGCTTCCAGTAACTTAGCTGATAAATGCTGGCAACCAACCAGGGATCTCCTTGTAAAATTGCGATTACGTTTTTATTACGAGGAGTAATGTGTTAGTTCAGGCTAATTTAGCATGGAAGCGCTTTTTCTTGAAGAAGGGTCGTTTATATCGGCCATTGACGGTAGTGTTAAGAATGCTGGTGAAGATTCTCAGTCATCCAGGTCATGGTCATTCCAAAAAAAGTAAAAAACAACAAAGTTTGAAGACATTTCGCTTCATATCCTGGAAGCTTTCTCAATTCAAAAAGTCTGGAGTAATGTGGAGCATCAAGCTTTATACTACTGCCCAACAAAGACCTTGTAATGGCTTAGATAACATGCAAATTCAACAGAAACAGGTCCACCCCCTTAGTAATGGGTAGTCGTTAAAGTAACTGTAAGCCAGCAGATTGAACCGTAACTGGTCCACGCCTCTGAAATGGGGAGTTGTTAGGGTCGTTATTGGCCTGGTTTACAGCATCTATGTTTTTATCACCCGTATGGGGGTGAGAATTCAGGTGATGATTGGCCGGAATCAACCCTATAGCTGTATTGTAAGTTTTTGAGAGTTGGAACCCAAGTCCTCATTCTCTGTTTAAGGTTGTTTTTTCTCTCTTAACGTAGATGGCTTCCTTCACACCCCTTTCAAACCATCTGTCTTCTTTGTCCAAAATGTGAACATTTTGGTCCTCCAAAAGAGTGTCCTTTGTCCTTAAGGTGTAGGTGGACAGCAGAGTCTTGTCCTGAGGAGGTAGCTCTCCTGTGTTGAGCCATGCGTCTGTGGAGAGGTTCTTTGGTTTCTCCAATATAAAGATCAGAACATTCCTCACTGAACTGAACTGCATACACCACTCCACTCATCTTAGGTTTGGGGGTTTTGTCCTTGGGAAGCACCAGCCTCTGTCTGAGGGTCCTGTTTGGTTTGAAATGTACTGGGATTTTGTGTTTGGAGACTCCAGCAACAAACAGCATTTCAAACCAAACAGGACCAAAAGACAAAGGAAATCTTCACGTCACCATGCGGAAAAGCGGGGGGGGGGGACGTTTAAATACACATATACAAAAAAGAAAGTATATATATATATATATATATATATATATATTAGGGCTGGGCATAATTTGCCTGATTAATCATGATTAATCGCATTGTATTTACAAACTCCAAGAATGAATTCAAAAGTAGTATACAGAGCACTTTTATTTTAATGTTCTGCTGCCATATGAACAAAAGTGTTGTAACATTTGTAGCACTTATCAGTAACACATATTTAGTGTAGAGCTCAACTTAAACATGTAAAACAAAACATAGCAATAATTATAAATTAAAGCTTATTGCCACTGACAGGGAATTCTCTTTATGGGGAAAAAATCTACCAAAAACAGGCAATTTCTGAGGTAACCGCAGGGAGCAGCATTACCATTTTATGTTCAATGCCAAAGTTTAACTTGGCAGTGGTTACAACTAACTTGTTTCTGTCATATTCAATGCTGGAAGAACTTTAAACTGAAATGCTTGCTAACTCGATATGCTTGCATGGTTATTTGACGTTAACACGCATTTTTTTGTTGTTGCTTTCTCGCGTGCATATAGTGAATGGCAGGGAAAAACAGGCAAAAACACATGGATACTTTGAAGCGAGAAGCGACTTCACCGATGGCGTCGATGCAGACCCCGCTCCGCACAAAACTTGTTCCGTTCGCCAACTCACTGCCTCGCCTAAGCAAATTCCTGCGGGAAACACCGCCTTCCGCATGTCGGCTTTGTTTTTTTCCGGCCAGCACCTTTCTTCCTCTTTGAATCCGAGGCTGGGCTGACAGCGAGGTTATTGGCATTATCGCCACCTACTGTTCTGATTCAAACCCCTACACCGCAGCAACAGACCTTCACAAAATAAAAGCATGTGAGCAACATGCATTAACCCGCGTTAAAGTAAATATCGTCGTTAATAGTCTAATGAATTAACGCGAAATTAACGCGTTAACTTGCCCAGCCCTAATATATATATATATATCCATCCATCCATCCATCCATCCATCGTCTTCCGCTTATCCGGGGCCGGGTCGCGGGGGTAGCAGTCTTCAGTAGGGAGACCCAGACGTCCCTCCCCCAGCCACTTGAGCCACCCCCTCCGGGGGAATCCCAAGGCGTTCCCAGGCTAGCAGAGAGCCATAGTCCCTCCAGCGTGTCCTGGGTCTCCTCCCGGTGGGACATGCCTGGAACACCTCACCAGGGAGGCGTCCAGGAGGCTTCCTAACCAGATGCCCGAGCCACCTCAACTGGCTCCTCTGGACATGGAGGAGCAGCGGCTCTACTCTGAGTCCTCCCCGGATGACTGAGCTCCTCACCCTATCTCTAAGGGAGAGCCCAGACACACTACGGAGAAAACTGTCGATCTCCCGCTCCATCTTCCCCACATTTATGAACAAGACCCCAAGATACTTAAACTCCTCCACTAGGGGCAGCACATCCTCCCCAACCCGGAGGAGGCACTCTACCCTTTTCCAGCTCAAGACCATGGTCTCTGATTTGGAGGCACTGATCCTCATCCCGGCCGCTTCACACTCGGCTGCAAACCGCTCTAGTGAGAGCTGTAGATCACGCCCTGATGAAGCCAATAGGACCACGTCATCCGCGAATAGCAGAGACGCAATCCTAAGGCCACCAAAACGGATCCCCTCAACACCTTGGCTGTGCCTAGAAATTCTGTCCATAAAAGTTGTGAACAGAATCGGTGACAAAGGGCATCTTTGGCTGAGTCCAACTCTCACCGGAAATGAGTCCGACTTACCGCCGGCAATGCGGACCAGACTCTGACACCAGTCATACAGCGACCTGACAGCCCTTATTAAAGGGCCCGGCACTCCATACTCCCGGAGTACCCCCCACAGGACCCCCCGAGGAACACGGTCGAATGCCTTCTCCAGATCCACAAAGCACATGTAGACTGATTGGGCAAACTCCCATGCAGGGAAAATGAAAGAGCTGGTGTTCAACTTTCGAAGACTCACCTAACCTCACAGGTGAACATCCAGGGAACTGATGTGGAGATAGTGGACTCTTATAAGTACCTTGGTGTTTACCTGAACAGTAAACTAGACTGGACTCATAACACGGATGCTCTTTATAAGAAAGGACAGAGCAGACCTACTAAGGAGACTGAGGTGTTTTGGAGTGCAAGGAACGCTGCTGATGACCTCATTATTTGAGCACATTGTCGCTGAACCTAGACCTGACCAACTGCACCAACCCCAGATCATAGAACTGCCCCTACTGTCTTGTACAGTAGGCACTATGCATAATGGGTGCATCACTTCACCTGCCTCTCTTCTTACCCTGATGTGCCCATCAATTTAGAACAGGGCAAATCTGGACTCATCAGATCATATGATCTTCTTCTGTTGCTCCAGAGCCCAATCTTCATGCTCCCTAGCAAATTGAAGCCTTTTTTTCTGGTTAGCCTCCCTGATTAGTGTTTTTTCTTAAGGCTACACAGCTGTTCAGTCCCAATCCCTTGAGTTCCCTTCGCATTGTGCGTGTGGAAATGCTCTAACTTTCACTATTAAACATAGCCCGGAGTTCTAATGTTTTTTTTCTTAGATTTGATTTGACCAAACGTTTAAGTGATCAGCATCACGATCATTCAGGATTTTTTTTTTCCCCGCCACAATCGGTCCCCACTATCCTTAAAGTTTTTAATAATGTGTTGGACAGCTTTTAACCCATTTTTTGTAGTTTCTGGAATCTCCTTAAATGTTTTCTATGCTTGTTGCATGCCAGTGATTTGACCCTTCTGTAACAGATTGACATCTTTTCCAAGACCATGGGATGTCGTTTGACATGGTTAAGAAATGAGAAGAAACTCATTGCACCAGTTGTTGCCAGCTAAAACATAATTGCCCATGCAGTAATTATCCAATGGGAGGCTCGTACCTATTTGCTTAGTTAAATCCAGGTGGCGACTTTTTTTTTTTTTGGCCAAGCAGTGTATGTTTTATTGCATAGTTTGTATTTGTAAGACTCTTCATGTAGTGAAAGAGTTCCAGACAGCTTGCCCAGCTGTTTTAGTTCCTTTTTTAACAAATGTTTTAAAAAGATCTGAGGAAATTCTAAACAATTGTTTCCTCTAAAGTATTTAAATTTGGTGCAATCATCTGGTTTGTCTGCAGGTCTTGCATCGGAAAAACTACAGCACTCTTTCCCCAGATGACCACTACAGTTGGCCAGCTGTGGCCCGTGGATGCAACACTTTAATTATTTCCCACAATGCGGACCAGCCACTCGGCTACCTTATTCCCCTCCTCACCCACATCCTTCTAAATTCCATCCTCTTATCCCACCTCTCCAGTTCTGGAGTGAGTAAAAATTGTCTAAAATGCAAAACCACTATAATTTGTTTCTGCTTTCTAAAGATGTGTTTGCATGCAGCCAATAGCAGTGCTGCTGTGTCCAGGCTGGCAGAAGGCTCAGGCGGTGTACGATCTGCTAGAGGAAAGCAAGGTTTCTCAAAAACTACACCCAGTTATTGTCCTGGTGGGCATTGGCAAGGATGAAGCCAAGGCTGTAAAAATCCCCAAAAATTGTAAGCAGAGCAGAATTCAGAGCTATATTTTCCTAATAGGCATTATCTAAATATATTTTACTTTTTAGATCTAAATTATAACAGTTTTTTTCTTTACAACAGGCCTGCTGTTGGTGACCACCCCTTTCACTTTAGTCCGTCTGCTGTCTTGTCACTGTTTTCTTTTCCTACGGCTGTGTCATCTGGTGCTAGATGAAGCTGACCAGCTTTTCACTCATGCACCTGATCAGGTAACAGCTCATTTGTCCTAATGAAACAAAACCTGCTACATTGGATATCAAAAAACGTCAGCAAAGCAACACTTTTAGGAGTGCATCTGCTACTTACTAGATGCTGTAATCAGTGGTGTCTCTGGCATGATAAGTGGGGCACAAAAACTCAACACCTATTAGCAGCAACACATTTTTTTGTGACACATACAGCCTGACTTTGATAAATTTTAAACAGATAAATTAGCATAAACCAACACACTAGAAATGACATTTTATATAAGCTAAATGTAATTTAATTTTTAGATTTAAAATTACTAATAAAGGCTCAGTAATAATGTTAATTTATTGAACAGAAAAGAGTCACATCAGTCCTTGAATGAGCCAGCAAGGACAACCTCCACTAGATGGTTGCACACTTTCCAGCAGAACGTAAACGTAACGTGTGCATTTCCAGTATTTTATTTTTTGGACGATCCGAGCTAGGGGCCAGAGGATTTGTGCCCCAGGGCTGTCTACTGAGACCGTGTAGGGCATGTGCACCGCAATTTCAGATGTTCATTATTTTAACAATCGTTAGTGGGCCGGCCCCAATATCAAGGCACCTCAAGAGGATTTAGCCTACTGAGCTTGTCAGTTTTCTGGCAGACTTGGATAGATAAACACAAATGTTAATAACAGAATTTTATTGGTAAGGGAATTGGTCTTTTTACAATATTGTTCTATAGAGAAAGATCCTGTCCCATTGATTATTGTGAACAGAGGTCCACAGCGACATCTGGTGGGGCCTGGTCCCACTGGCCCCAAATGCAGAGACGCCACAGGTCGTAGTCAAGGTCATTGTCAGGCAAAATCAGTTAAAATTCAGCACCTAAACCAGAGGGGCTGTAAATGGTCATTTTGTTGTTTAGTAGCTGAAATCACATGAGCATCCCTGAACCACATGCACATACATTGCATATTTGGGGTTATTGCCTTTGCTCTTTACCCAACAAACCAATTTGTTGATTTGCGGCATTGCAAATGATGATTTTTGTCAACCATATCTGACGCAGAAAAGAAAAGGTACATACATTTTTTTTTTTACATTTTCTGTGTAGGCATAAATGTTGTTTTTTTTCCAGATGGCAAGCATCCTACAACATTTTCAGAAGGTGACTTCCAGTGAAGAGAAAGGATGCTGTCCTCGGCAGCTGGTTGCTTCCGCCAAAAGATGGACCAGTCCCATGGAGAATCTAATCTGTTGTCATATGCCAAATCCCTACATTGTCATAAGTGTCCCTGAGGAAGCTGCACTCTATGGTAACATTCAGCAGGTTAGTCATATCTAATCTGGACAATCTAGCCACACAGTGTCCTGTGTTCTATTTTGGGCTGGTCCAGCGCCCGGATAAATTGGGTCCGGAAGAGCATCCGGTGTGAAACCTTTGCCAAATATACCATGCGAGTCAGTAACCTGATCTCTAAGCGGGATTGGTCGAGGCCACAACAGGAAAATTGGGCTACTGACGGTCAGAGAAGTAGAAGAGGAGGACAATGATTCCGTAGGCAGAGAAATAAGAAAATCAAGAGTCTAGGACTGAGAGTAGGGACATTGAATGTTGAGACTATGACAGGAAAAGCTAGAGAGTTGGCTGACACACTTCTAGAAACAATTCACCATTACTTCCGTAAACAGTGCACTGCTGTGTGATGTCTCTTGTAAGTTCGTGTATGTGGGTCGCTTTGGGACTGAACGGCCACCTCACAAAAAGTCAGATTTCAGCAAAAAATTGGAGATGAGCATCAAGACCTGCAGTGTGAACGTAGCCATGGATATTTTTAAGGAGTAACCCGCCTGGATAAATACCTGGATCACACATCTAATGATAAAATAAGGCAGAGCTCATCTGAACACTGTCTGCTTTGAAACTGTTAGAGAGTGAGAGAGAGAGAGACAGAAGCGCAGCAGCAGAGCCGTTTAACCTGCAAGCTTCAGGCCTCTCAGCTGAGCGAACTCCCTAGAGCGGCTGCAGTGACTGGGGCAAACCGCTCCTTCACACTGTTTTCAATCATGGGGTTAATATTTACACTTTTATGAGATCTTTTGTCTCTGCCATGGCGGGGACGAGGAGAACGCATTAACAAAAAAGATTTTAACCGCAGTTGTAGCGGCCAAGCCAATACTTTAAGCCACTGAGGTGCTGCACCGGGGTAATAGAATTGACGCGCTGATTATTACCTTGTTGGATGAATTAGTCTGAGTCGTCAGGGCATGTTGAACGCTTTGTCCATTTATTTTCTTCTTTGCATGTCAAATGTCCATCACAACACGAACGCATCTCCAAGCAACATAGAAAGCAGACTTGCTTGTATTTACCTTTTTTCAGCGGTCAAAAACTGTTTTCCCCTTCCGGGTGGAACACCTACCTAACAAAGAAAAGTTCCTACCTTAAATAGACATGACCGCTGATTACCCAATCAATGCATTTGCGCTCCTACAGCAGTGAAATAATTTTTATTCTTGGGCTTACTCCCCGGCTGTCACAGCAGTACGAGCTGTAAGACCTCGCCCAGCTCGAGCTCCCGTGGAGCGGCCAACGTTCCTGAAGCAAAACATTGCCTTGCCCGGGGGTTTCAGACACAGTTAAAATTTAAAGCTTTATATTAGATCTTTTGCCTCAACCATGGCGAGGAGAGGAGAACACATTAAGAGTTTCAAAGTTTCTTAACCACAGTGATATTATTTTTTATCGGTTTGATTAAGTACTTGCTATCAGGCTATGGGTTGGTCTGCCCACAGAGGGAGCGTGTGGCTTGGGGACAGCGCATCAGGTTATAGAAAACTGAAGTGTCCTTTTTTCTTTTTTTTTAACCTTAAGCTGTGGTTCATGGTTTGAAAATAATAAATATCTAATTTGGTTTAACCGGCTTTGTTCATAGTGGTCCCTAATATTAATGTGTCGCTCTTCAGTTTTACTGGATCTCAGAGAAAAACCTTCTCATTTCTTCTCACCCTGAAAAGAGCGGCGTTCACTCAAAACTCTTCTCGAGGTTGCTCACTTCGATCGTGGTCTTCAGCAGAGCCGGAGGAACGCGGGCTGGCCCTGGAAAAAAAAAACAGCTCCTGAAACAGTCAAAAGTGAGCGAAGCTGTATGGTTGCGCGGCCTTTACGAGCCAGTCGAACTGGGCCTTTGGTAGTGGAAAACAAATTACAGAAGAGTATCCAGAAAAAGAGGTCCACTACGAATGAGTGGGATACTGAGGACTGAAGAGTCTCCAAGAGTAAACGGAGATGCAGCAAGTTGATCAGTCCTTTTACAAGCATATGTAGGGAGGTGGGATGGATAATTACTTATTTTTTCTGCTCCTCACTACATGGCTGTATACGGGGATTTTGGGATAAACAGAGTAGGTTTTTGCAAGACCTTAGGTAAAAAAGTGATGTTCATTATGCTAGACATTATATTATCCTTCTAAAAAACTAAATTGCAATGAGTAACTGCTGAGGGTGAATAAATATCTGTAAACCCATGGAACCACTCTTCTGTTTCAAGTTAATAATGAGAAATATGTAGTCTAAACATGTGCATCAAAACCTGCTTCTCTGATTCATTGTTTTTTTTTTTACAGGTTATCCTAATGACTCTTGAGAGCAACAAGATATCTGTATTGCTGGGAGCATTGGATTTCAGTCCTGATGTTGGCCAGAAGACACTGATTGTAGCAAACTCTGCTCAGGAAGTTGAAGATGTGTTTAAGGTAACAATGGTTTTATCTTTTCACCCCACTCTTCCTCTGTGAACTATATGAAGTTATTTGAATTACTTCTGTTCCTGCTTTATTAAACTTCGCAAATTCAAGTACGACGGTAACACGGCAAAGCTAATGGCTAATTCCAGATCCACGAGGCAGCGTACTCCAGAAGAGGACCCACAACCCAAGAGCCCTGGTATGTGTGAAGAGTTGAGAGCCGATATCCTAACCTCTATGCGAGGGGAAATCTCCAAAATTATAAGGGAGGAAATGAGGAGTGCGCTGTCTGAAGAGTTCGCCACTCTCAGAGCTGATATCAACGCAGTGAGGGCCGAAATAGCTAGCAAGGCCACCGCCACCCGTGCAGAAATCACCTCAGTAAAAACAGACATTGAAGATATGAAAGGTGGATTGTCTACATGGTCTGATGAGGTAAACACTCTGCAGACTATCGTTACTGAACTTCAGAGCGAGCTGGTTAAGATACGGGACAAGTGCGAGGACATGGAGGGGAGGATGAGACGCGGAAACATCCGTATAGTTGGCGTTGAGGAACAGCCGAACTCCGCCAACCCTACAGAGGTTTCTAAAATTATTAGAGAAGCGCTCCAGATGGACCGGGATGTAAAAGCCGATCGCTCACACCGAACAGCCGCTCTGACGAAACCGGGAGACGGAGAGAGACCTCGGGTGATCATAGCCAAGCTGCATTATGATAGAGACGCCGCTGACATCTTGAGAAGAGCCAGGGAAAAAGCCCCGCTGACCTACAAGGGTAAAAGAATCGCAATCTTCCCGGATTACACCACCAGTGTGGCCAAGGCACGCGCAGCCTTCTCCGATGCACGGAAAGCTTTACGGGGACGGAGCGCTTCGGATTACTTTATCCAGCAAGACTCAAAATCACATACAAAGAGGACAGTAAGGAGTTTCGGGATCCTGTGAAGGCCATGGACTAGATACGGAAAACCATCCCCACTGCGATAACTGGAACTGAAACGTAAGCGAAGCCGCAAACACTAATAGGACACAATCCGGACCAGCAGATCCCAACTCTGAAATATTGTCTTTAGTGCCTAAATGCCAACTGTAATTGCGTTCAATGTCACTTATCTAAACTGATACGTTTGAAAGGTGCACACTTCTAACCTTGTTAAATTACTAAGTTATAATTAAGTTGCATCAATATTACTAGTAGATTCTATGCTGTTGTTAAAGTACTTCTCCTGCAGGAGCCTGAACTTCCACACTCTTAATTTCTCTCTTTTTTGTGGTTTTTGCACACATCCAATTCTCTTTCGGTTGTGTTTGTTGCCGCTTTCTATAGTGGCTAGGGACTTAAACCCACTACCTTGCATTATGTTATCTATGTTCCTTTTTTATTGTGTTTCTTGCGTTTTGATCCTTCTGTTCCCCGAGGATCTTATTGCAACTAAAAAAACAGTGCATTTGAATATTAGTCTTGACAATATGGTCTTAGTAAGACAGCAAAGTCTTACTATTTTATTGTATCGTCTTGGTGTTCATTGTTCATGTCACTCAAATGTTTGGCTCCACCCGTCAAATGGCCGTCTCTGCCTCCAGCACAATACTATCACATATACATTTTTAAATTAAATCAGTTATGAGTACATTAACTGTAACAAGTTATAACGTGAAGGGTTTGCATAGTCCAATGAAAAGAAAAAAAGTACTGCTGCAACTCAATCAAAATGTCAAGTAGCATTGCTGCAAGAAACACATCTATCAGATGTGGAACATACAAAATTAAGTAAGTCATGGGCTGATAACGTTTTCTATTCGTCACATTGATCTGGCAGGAAAAGGGGTGTGGCTATATTAATACATAGGCAAATTAATTTTACTGAAACGTTAGTACATAAGGACAAGGAGGGCAGATTTATTTTGGTAAATGGGATAATTGATGGAACAGCGGTATCCTTTATAAATGTATATGCCCCTAATGAAGATGTTCCAGGGTTTATTAAGTCAGTTTTCAATATGATTGCGGAGTACAGTTTCGGCCTGTTGGTTATGGGGGGGGATTTTAATTGTGTAATGTCAAACCTAGATAGGCAACCAGCCTCTCAGACCCCCATATCTAAGATGGGTAAAATGCTTAAAAATATGTCTGTGGAAACTGGATTAGTGGACGTATGGCGATTCAAATACCCAAAAGACAGAAATTTTACATTTTACTCAAACCGACATGCATCTTACTCACGAATAGATTACTTTTTTACTTCCAAGGCTGAGCTACACAGAATTGAGGATATCACAATATTGCCCATCACAATCTCTGACCACGCACCTTTTACTCTCCACTGGAATATGGGATTGACCCCATCGTTTAAGCAATGGAGACTTAATACCTCCCTTCTTAATGACAAGGAATTCATTGATTTTGTTAAATCTGACCTCAAATTTTTTTGGGACATAAACAACACCCCTGACACATCTCCTATCATGTTGTGGGACTGTGCAAAGGCCTATTTAAGAGGTAGTATCATCTCCCACACCACAGCTAAAAAAAGACAAAAAGCAGCCAAACAGAAATATTTAGAAGATAGAATTCGAGATCTGGATCTTCAACATAAAAAGACTAGAGCATCCAAAATTCTGAATGATTTGAATACATCACGTAGAGAGCTCCAAGATTTATTATCAGAAAAGATAGAAGGTAATCTTCGTTTTGCTAAGCAGCAGTATTATGAAAACGGAAATAGAGCGAGCAGACTTCTGGCCTTCCGACTTAAAAAACAACAGTCCTCAAATGTTGTTCAAAAGCTGAAATCGGGCAATAAATCCATCTTAAAACCAAAGGATATTGCTGAAACTTTTGCTGAATTTTACAAGGTTTTGTACCGAGACACTGACACTTGCAGTGATGAGAATAAAATAGGTGACTACTTACAAAATGTTCAAGTTTCTGAACTATCTGATACTGTAGCTAAACAATTAGATAAGCCAATTCAAGTAGAAGATATTAAAAATGTTATCTTATCCCTCAAAAATAATAAGAGTCCTGGCCCCGATGGTTTCATAAATGAATTTTACAAATGTTTCATAGACATCGTTGCTCCACTTTTATTGGAAGCATACCGCTTTTCTTTAGAAACTAAAACAATGGCGCCATCCTGGTCTGATGCCACAATAGTTGTATTACATAAAGAAGGTAAAGATCCCACTGACTGCGGGTCATATCGGCCATTATCCTTGCTGAATGGGGACGTACGCATTCTAACTGGTATTCTGGCAAGACGATTAAATGTCATAATAAATCAAATTATTCATCCAGATCAAACCGGATTTATTGTCGGGAGGCACTATGGAAATAATCTGCGCCGTTTATTAAATATTATGTCTCACCAAAAAGAAAATAAAGCTATGACAGCTGTAATATCTTTAGATGCCCAAAAGGCTTTTGATCGTGTGTCGTGGAAATACATTATTCAAACATTAAAGAGGTTTAAATTTGGGCCCAAATTCATAGATTGGATACATACATTATATTCATCCCCTCAAGCGGCTGTAAGAGTCAATGGTTTCATGTCGGCAAGTTTTAAGTTGGAACGCGGATGCAGGCAAGGATGTCCTTTGTCACCTCTTTTGTTTGCAATTAGCATCGAGCCACTAGCCCATCTTATCAGGGACAATGATGAAATTAAAGGGATTTTGATTGGCACAGAGGTACATAAAATATCTCTTTATGCAGATGATGTACTCCTGTATTTGTCTGATCCTATATCATCAATACCACGTCTGAGGGAAATGATTTCTGTTTATGGACATTTTTCTGGCTATAAAATAAATGTTGATAAGACAGAGGCAATGGATGTCAATGGCAATATTCCATTGGGGGTTAAACAACAGAGCGGTTTTAGGTGGCCAAAGGAAGGCATTAAATATCTAGGCATCAATATTCCCCTCTCATTAAATGATTTGTATCACGTCAATTACACTAAAACACTGGATATAATTAAAAAAGACCTGGAGCGATGGTCAGCATTGCCTTTGTCCCTCCTTGGTCGCATTGAAACCATTCGCATGAATCTGTTACCCAGATTATTGTATTTGTTCCAAATGTTACCAGTTGGCATACCTAAGTCCACGTTCGTTGAATTGGATAAAATTATATCAAAATTCATATGGCAAGGCAAGCGCACTCGCATAAAATATAAAACACTACAAAGAAGTAAGACGGAAGGGGGTCTCAAGCTTCCGGTTTTAAAATACTATTTCTGGGCATCTCAGTTAAAGCCTTTAATTTCATGGATCCAACAGGATTCTCAAACAAGATGGCTCAGCATTGAGCAAGCAAAGTGCTCAGTTCCATTAAAGGTATTGCCATTTTTAGATATCCCAGTAAAGGAACTGCCATTGTGGACTAAAACCACACTTGACATTTGGAACAAAGTGCAAATTTCTTTCAAGCTACCGAGAGGTTTATCAATATTAACAAGCATTGGACATATTAAATCTTTCACACCCAATCTCTTGGACAAAAACTTTTCTAAATGGGCTGAACAGGGGCTTACATTTCTTCATCAGTTGATCGACAGAAACAATCTTATGTCGTTTGAAGAGTTATGTAGGAATTTTCATCTCCAAAAAAGTGATTTCTTTAGATATTTACAGCTGCGCTCTTTTTTGCTCGCACACAAGGACTGGGGAAAAAGTACTAAATCCAACACCATTAGAAAACCTTCTAATCCATTACCAGAAAGGGGGAGGAGATAAAAAATTTATAGCAAAGTTATATAGTGCATTACTGTCAATGAACCTTAACGAAACCACTTGGACAAAACAAAGATGGGAGGCAGAGACGGCCAAAATAATCTCTGACGAGGCATGGGAGGGAGTCTGGATTGAGGCTCATAGAGTTACAAACTCAAATATGTGGCGGGAATATAAATGGAAAGTTATTAGCAGATATTTCAGGACCCCAGATGTGGTTGCCAAGATGGACCCTAATGTACCAAGCTTGTGTTGGAGAAATTGTGTCTCAGCGGTCCCCAATCATACACACATTTTTTGGTCATGCCCCAAACTTCAAAACTTTTGGGATGAGGTGTACAGAACTATAAACCATATTTTCCCAGGAGTTATACCAAAGGATGTTGCAGTTGCGGTACTTGGGATTATACCAGATGGTTTGCAAGGACGGGCCAAAGCATATCTGTTAAATGTCCTTTTTACAGCTGCCCTGAAATGCATCACAATAAGGTGGATGCAGCTGGAGCCTCCTCCCTATGACTTATGGGTCCAAAAAGTAAGGGAATTGTATAAAATGGAAAAGATAACCTACTCATTAAGACTTCAAAAAAACACTTTTAGCCTGCGCTGGGGGCCAGCAGAAGCAATGTTGATGTAAATGAAATGAAATAAAATTTAATTTATTCGAACATGATACAAATATAAAAATAAAATAGTGCACAGTAACAAGAAGTGCATAAAAAAGAAGAGAAAATACAGATTTTTTGTTTCAGTTAACATATCATGCTCAAAATGGGGTAGGAAGAAGTGAGAACTTATAAACTCCTACCCCTAAATAAACCCAACAAGTTTGTCTCTTGGCATATGATGTCTAGCTATCCCTCCCAAAGTGTATCCTTATTTTGGGGTTGTATGAAGATGAACCTACAATTGTGACTAAGATGTATATTTATGGAAAACCTTATATTGTCAACATTTGTGTCATGTGCCTTTAATGCATGGTTGTATCATTGCTCTGCAAAAATAATAAAAGTCTAAGTTCTAAAAAAAAAAAAAACATACCCAATTTCAATATACAATCAACTATTATATATTGAGTGAAAAAAAGAATTGAACTCTGCAAATATTGTGTCAAAAGAAACTCTTGTTTTGGCACCCAACGCTAGCCATTCCTTTAGGTGTTTTGGATGCTATGAACAGCGGAGGGAAATGCTCTCAACCATAATGTTGTCCTAGCTCCAGAAGGGCTCACGAGGACCTGAACTGGATGATAAAAGCAGCTCTGAACAGTCCTTCACTACACACACAAAAAAAGAAAAGAAACGGAGGTCGGACTCCACAAGCAAGCTTTAGCGCATCTAACGGGGATCCTGATGCTGCACAGACAGCTGTTGCTGTCCATTTTGCCTTAAATAAAATCTCAGAAAGCCTTGCTGCCACTCTGAGTGGGATTGTTTTTTTTTGTAATACCGGCATCTGAGCAGTAGACATCACCTAATGAAAAGGCTAGCTGCTGGGCTGGCGGCATCCTCTGGCCTAGCTATGAAGCAGACCTACTTTGAGGACGTAATTGTTTTACAAGATGGTCATGTCTCCGGTGAACAGGAGAAGCTCTTCAGTCATTCTTGTGCTTATAACGGGTTAAAGTTCTCCGGCGCTGCGACAGATTTCCGTCATTTGGAAAATGAGCGCAAAAAGTTCCGTCTAGACTTTTTATTCAAGGTTTTAAACAGACGCTGCGCTCAACCAATGAAACCTGGCAGAGCCGGGACATTAGCCAATCAGAAAGAGAGTAGGACTGGTCTTTGCAAGGCAGACATCTGCCAGACTCAGCTTCATCGGTGTTCAATCATTATAACTGTTGGAAGAGCATCTCAAACTGGCCACAGATGGCAGGAAAAGTGGTGGTGGTCAAAGTTTTTCTTTGGATTTATGCGAACCAGCAGGTCAGAAAGTTCAGTGGAATGAACAGCTGACAACAACTTCCCTTTGTAAGCGTGTCTGTCGCTGCTCTTGCAGTTAATTAATGAGTTATTTCCACCTGTGGCCATGTCACCTGTCAGCGTTTACTCCCTCGCTTCCATTAAGTTAGCTGATAAACGCGACGACTAACCAGGGATCTCCCCATGATTCACTGTTATGTTTTATTCAAAACTCAAAGAGTAACGCGCTAGCTCAGGCTAATTTAGCATGACACGCTTTTTTTTTTTTTTAAATTTTGAAGAAGGGTCGTAATGTGAAACAGTGTCCCGCATTTCACTGGGCCAGATTCTGAAAAAGTCCAAAAAAAATGTCCACCTGCGCTTTTCTGAAACAAAGAAGGCAGAGCTGCAGTCACAGCGGCTGTCAGTCAATATGCAGCAGCGGCTCACCTCATTAGCCACTGCGATTCAGGACACTGGTTAAATAAAATCACAAGGATTTTGATGCATACAGATTATTAAGGAAACTACGTAAAAAAAAATAAACTGCAGCTACATGGACTGGAGAACAGGTTCTAACTGGCTGAGGGCAGAGAAAGACGATTCTCAGAGTTTTTTCTGAAGTTATTTTTTATTTTTACACGGAGTGGTGCGCGATGTGAAGCGACACTGTAGAAGCGAGTCGCACCAGAAACAGCTGAAAAATCATCCTGTGGATCTATGGACTAATTTTTACTCCAACCCAAAAACACCTGCCAGACAGACGAGGTACAGCAGCCAAGATTACCTTCAACACTATTTAACTTTAAACCGGTTATGAAGCATTAATCGTTGAAGTGGCAGATCAGAGAGATTTTTCTCACAGATGATGTCCACATAGCTATTTATTAATTCTGATAATTTTTTTCCGGTCTCCTACCTGCATCTGTGGTTTTTTGTGTTCGCAAAATCCATGGAATCAAAACGATCTCGCTAGGCGGACTTTCCCAGTGACGTCATAGCGGGAGTCACAAACCTGGAGCCGGCACCCGCTGTACTGTCTGAGTACTAAATGGATAACGTTGTTTTGCTTTCACGGCTTTTTTACAAGATGCCTCGTCGTTGTGTCGCTATGTACTGTTCCCATGAAGATGGAGGATTGCATGAGTGGCCAAAAGACACCCTTAGAGCCCGTTTGTGGCTCGTCATTTTAAAGACGACTGCCTCGGTGCTCCGGGGGAGGGGGTCTTGGCTCTTCACAACCGCTGCTCTTCCTCTTTAGATTTCAACGGTAGCTTGCATCCATTATTGTTGCACTACTGCCATCTATTGGATCCTAATATCTATTCCTCAAATTCTCTGATCCCAGTATTTTTTTTAAACCTAAAAATCTTCTTTTTCCCCTAAATACTATTTAGCTTATAAACCACATTCTCAAATTTAAATTCCTATTAAAACCTAATTCTGTTTTTAATAATCTTTGATTTACATATCTTCTACAATTAATAAAAACAAGTTCTATTGTTTCTACATCATGACACCAACTACAAAAACCAGTTAGATGTTTCCTGTGACCGGTTCTTATTCTATTTATAATTATTTCCTTCCTCCTGTTTATTCCTCTAATCCTTACTACATCAACTGTATTTTGTATCCTATATAAGTGCCTTCCATTTATTTAATTATCCCACCTACCTTTCCATATCTTCTTGCTTTCTCTCCAAACTATACTTTTGCCTTCAGATTTGGATAACTTTACTGGCAAATCAATATATTCTTTTTTAATAGCCTCCTTAACCAACCTATCTGCTCTTTCATTACCCAAAAAACCTACGTGAGCAGGAGTCCAAAATAATATTACATTTTTATTTTGTTCACATATTCTATGATGAACAGCCATAACCTCATATAATATATTTTGATGATTATTTGTACATCCATTTTGAATACTCAATGCAGATAATCACTACAAATTATTTTATTCATATTAGTATCCTCCACCCATTCTCAAGCTAATAATATAGCACATAATTCTACTGCATATATACTGAGATAATTGGATGTTGTTTTTGAAATAATCTTTGTCAGGAATCACCCCTGCTATACTAGCTGCTTCACTCTTTGTCTTTTTATTTTCATGTATCTATATCTACGTGTGTGTTGTCTCTTACTTTCCTGTATCTGTTTATTTGTGTGTAAATGCACCCCAGCAATAAAAAAAAATGTTATGAGAAATTTTACTCACTGCTGCTTTTTGTTTCAGACCATGTAGGCGACTGTTTCGAGATGCTGCTAGCAGAGCTGGAGAAAATAAAAACTAAGCAGGTTGATGCAGCATCAGAGCCCCCATCACTGACAAGTTAATTTGTGAAACCAACTAAAGATGTTGCCATCAATCTGTCATTCAGTCGATTTTCAAAAAGACCATGAAATCATTTTATTAGTAATTGCTTATATTACATAATAACCACAACAATTTTGTTTACATGCATGTTTTTGATTTTATTCTTTACGCTTGGGTATTTTTTTTAACTGCTAACAGGTGACCTCTAAAGGTAAAATCATCATCATGTCCTAGGGGTGGGATGTGGGCCCTTATACAGCTGACTGCACACGAGGGTATCACAGCCCTGGTATCTTTGCCTAAATAGTCCCAACACCATCTCACAACCTCTCCCTGGGGTGCCACCTTACCGTGGTGGAGGGGTTTGAGTGTCCCAATGATCCTAGGAGTTATGCTGTCAGGGGCTTTAAGCCCCTAGTAGGGTCACCCAAGGCAGACAGGTCCTAGGTGAGGGACCAGACAAAGCGCAGCCCAAAAAGCCCCTTATGATGAATACAATTATTGGACGTCGTGTTCCCTCGCCCGGACGCGGGTCACCGGGGCCCCACTCTGGAGCCAGGCCTGGAGGTGGGGCACGTTGGCGAGCGTCTGGTGGCCGGGCTTTTGCCCATGGAGCCCGGCCGGGCTCAGCCCGAAGAGGCGACATGGGTCCCCCTTCCGATGGGCTCACCACTTGTCGGAGGGGCCAAAGGGGTCGGGTGCATTGTGCAACGGGTAGCAGTAGAGGGCGGGGGGCTTGGCGTTCCGACCCTCGGCTGCAGAAGCTGGCTCTTGGGACGTGGAATGTCACCTCTCTGGTGGGGAAAGAGCCTGAGCTTGTGTGCGAGGTTGAGAGGTTCCGACTAGAGATAGTCGGACTCACCTCGACGCACCGCTCTGGCTCTGGAACCAGTCTCCTTGAGAGGGGCTGGACATTCTTCCACTCTGGAGTTGTCCCTGGTGAGAGGCGCCGAGCTGGGGTGGGCATACTTGTTGCCCCCCATCTCGGTGCCTGCACGTTGGGGTTTTCCCCGGTGAACGAGAGGGTGGCCTCCCTCTGCATTCGTGTGGGGGGACGGGTTCTGACTGTTATTTGGGTTCTGACTGTTTGCGCTTATGCGCCAAACAGCAGTTCAGATTACCCACCCTTTTTGGAGTCCTGGGAAGGGGTACTGGAGAGTGCCCCTCCTGGGGACTCCCTCGTTCTGCTGGGGGACTTCAACGCTCACGTGGGCAATGACAGTGGGACCTGGAGGGGCGTGGTTGGGAGGAATGGCCCACCTGATCTGAACTCGAGTGGTGTTTTGTTGTTGGACTTCTGTGCTCGTCATGGATTGTCCATCACAAACACCATGTTCAAGCATAAGGGTGTCCATATGTGCTCTTGGCACCAGGACACCCTAGGTCGCAGTTCAATGATCGACTTTGTTGTCGTTTCATCTGATCTGCGGCCGCATGTCTTGGACACTCGGGTGAAGAGAGGGGCGGAGCTCTCCACCGACCACTACCTGGTGGTGAGTTGGCTCCGATGGCGGGGGAGGAAGCCGGTCCGACCGGGCAGGCCCAAACATACTGTGAGGGTTTGCTGGGAACGTCTGGCGGAGTCCCCCACTAGACGGAGCTTTAACTCCCACCTCCGGGAGAACTTTAAACACGTCCCGAGGGAGGTGGGGGACATTGAGTCTGAATGGACCATGTTCCGCGCCTCTATTGTTGAGGCGGCTAGTCGGAGCTGTGGCTGCAAGGTTGTCGGTGCATGTCGCGGCGGCAACCCTCGAACCCGCTGGTGGACACCAGCGGTGAGGGAAGCCGTCAAGCTGAAGGAGTCCTACCAGGCTTTTTTGGCCTGTGGGACTCCGGAAGCAGCTGATGTGTACCGGCAGTCGAACCGGCAGGCTGGTCGGCGAGGCAAAAACTCGGGCGTGGGAAGAGTTCGGAGAGGCCATGGAAAAAGACTTCCGTACGGCTTCGAAGCGATTCTGGTCCACTATCCGGCGTTTCAGGAGGGGGAAGCAGTGCAGTACCAACACTGTTTACAGTGGGGGTGGTGTGCTGCTGACCTCGACTCGGGACGTCGTGTTTCGGTGGGCGGAATACTTCGAAGACCTCCTTAATCCCACCAACACGTCTTCCATTGCGGAAGCAGAGCCTGAGGACTCTGGGTCGGGTTCTTCCATCTCTGGTGCTGAGGTTGCCGAGGTTGTTAAAAAGCTCCTCGGTGGCAAAGCCCCAGGGGTGGATGAGATTCGCCCTGAGTACCTTAAGGCTCTGGATGTTGTGGGGCTGTGTTGGTTAACGCGGCTCTGCAGCATTGCGTGGACATCGGGGGCAGTTCCCCTGGATTGGCAGACTGGGGTGGTGGTCCCCCTATTTAAAAAGGGGGACCGGAGGGTGTGTTCCAACTACAGAGGAATCACACTCTTAAGCCTCCCTGGTAGGGTCTTTTCAGGGGTTCTGGAAAGGAGGGTCCGTCGGATAGTTGAATCTCGGATTCAGGAAGAGCAGTGTGGTTTTCGTCCTGGCCGTGGAACACTGGACCAGCTCTACACCCTCAGCAGGATTCTGGAGGGGGCATGGGAGTTTGCCCAACCAGTCTACATGTGCTTTGTGGATCTGGAGAAGGCATTCGACCGTGTCCCCCGAGGGATCCTGTGGGGGGTACTCCGGGAGTATGGAGTACCGGACCCTTTAATAAGGGCTGTACGACCGGTGTCAGAGTCTGGTCCGCATTGCCGGCAGTAAGTCGGACTCGTTTCCAGTGAGAGTTGGACTCCGCCAAGGTTGCCCTTTGTCACCGATTCTGTTCATAACTTTTATGGACAGAATTTCTAGGCGCAGCCAAGGTGTTGAGGTTGATCCGTTTTGGTGGCCTTAGGATTGCGTCTCTGCTATTCGCGGATGACGTGGTCCTATTGGCTTCATCAGGGCGTGATCTACAGCTCTCACTGGAGCGGTTCGCAGCCGAGTGCGAAGCGGCCGGGATGTAAATCAATGCCTCCAAATCCGAGACCATGGTCTTGAACCGGAAAAGGGTAGAGTGCCTTCTCCGGGTTGGGGAGGATGTGCTGCCCCTAGTGGAGGAGTTCAAGTATCTTGGGGTCTTGTTCACGAATGAGGGGAAGATGGAGCGGGAGATCAACAGGCGGATTGGTGCAGCGTCTGCTGTGAAGCGGGCGCTGTACCGATCCGTTGTGGTGAAGAGAGAGCTGAACCAAAAGGTGAAGCTCTTGATTTACCGGTCGATCTACGTTCCTACCCTCATCTATGGTCACGAGCTTTGGGTCGTGACCGAAAGAACGAGATCCCGGATACAAGCGGCTGAAATGAGTTTTCTCCGTAGTGTGTCTGGGCTCTCCCTTAGAGATAGGGTAAGGAGCTCAGTCATCCGGGGAGGACTCAGAGTAGAGCTGCTGCTCCTCCATGTTGAGAGGAGCCAGTTGAGGTGGCTCGGGCATCTGCCTCCTGGACGCCTCCCTGGTGAGGTGTTCCGGGCACGTCCCACCGGGAGGAGGCCCGGGGGAAGACCCAGGACACGCTGGAGGGACTATGTCTCCCGGCTGGCCTGGGAACGCCTTGGGATTCCTCCGGAAGAGCTGGCCCAAGTGGCCGGGGAGAGGGACGTCTGGGCCTCCCTACTGAAGCTGCTGCCCCCGCGACCCGACCCCGGATAAGCGGAAGAAGACGGACGGACGGACCTTCTCACAAATTGTCTATAGGCTATATGCCTATGCTGTTGCTTGTATTGGGACCAAGCAACCTGCAATGTCCAAGCATTTAGACACACCGCTTCCATGCCAGGATGGTCTGTGATACAGCCAGGGATTCCTCCATCCATATCCTATCTGGCTTCTTCCATCTTAGCAACAACCAAGCCGATTTCCTGGCAACAGATGCACTCTCTCACAGAATCCATATTTGGCAGTGAGAACAGGAACACCTAAAAAATAAGATTGATTAATTGTATATTTGTATATGAATTACACACCATAACTGAATTGCTAAATTCACTATTAATGCATTTATGGTAAGTTGGAAATGGATTTACATAAAGGAAATCTTTAGGCCTCAATATTACTCAGTGTATTATTTTTGACTTTTGTTATGCTAGTATGTAGGTAGGCTAAATATAATTATATGTACCGATACTGTTTATAAATTGTTGTCAAGTGATAAGTAGCACCTCATCATTGGGCCTAACTAGGCCATGGCATAAATTCATTTTTAGCTGTGAATACATGCTCATTCATTGTAGTGATACATTTTGTCCTCATCTCTTCATTTAAGATAAGATAGACTTTATTGATCTCACAGTGGAGAAATTCGCTTGTCACGTCGGCTCAGTAAAAGTGACAAAAGTTGGAAAAAGACCGATTATCTTGGCATTTAAAATAACACAAAACAGCGCAAGAAGACCTCGTTTATTTATTTTTATTTTATAATTTTGTAAACAGCTGCCGATTAAACTGAAGGTTACAACCTTGACACGATTATATGCGTTGTTTTACCGAAAAATCAATTATAAGAGCTGTGAAAACGGCTGCAATGCGCGCTCCCGACAAAGGGAGGGGGGGACAGATTTTCACAGGAGAACTGAATTTCGCACAACACCGGCATTTTAGCCATTAAATATCTATGGTGCCTAAAAGAAAATGATGTCAACATACGAATAAATATTTGAACTGCGTAGTTAAAAGAAAAAACGTGTCCTACCATTCATCTAATCTCCCGACGTCCAATCTCCACTCCTTGTCCGACTCGGAAGGCTGTAGTTCGTCCGCTGCCTTCTCTTCATCTGAAACGTCTGGGTCGAACATGTGAGGCTAGAGAAACAAACATTCTGCCTCCGACACATCAGAATCGTCACCTGGTAGGAATCGCTCGGTTGAAATCGAAATTTCACTTTCAGACTTCTTGTCGTCGAGTCGTCGTAGTGCAGTAATCCGCCATGTTGAGATGAACGTTCACGACATGACGTCACCACTTCCGGGTTGGAGGGCGCATGAAAAGTTATCAGAATCTTTAACGATTTTCTCTTAAATGTGAATTTTTTTTTTTTTAAATTCGGTGGTATATTTATTTTTTCATATTTTGCTATATATATATACGGAAGGTTAAGTCAAACTGATGGACGCTTCATAACCGGTTTAAGCAAAAGTATAAAATTTTTGTAATTAAAAAATGTTCATCTTTAAAAGTAAGTTATGATTTTTTCTGATAAACGTGGAGCAATTTTATGAAGCTTTTTAAAAATGTAACATCCCATCCATCCATGGATTTTCTATACCCGCTTTTCCATACAGGTGTGACGTCAAGCTGTATCTGATGGGGAAATGCTGCTCGATGTCACACAGGCTCCGGGGGGAGGGGGGGGTGATGTGCTGGTGACCGTCTCCAGGTCTCCAGCCACAGGGCTAAGATTTAACAGTTTTATTAAATGTCAAAAACTTAAAAAAATTTGCCATCTGTGTTAAATTAAAATGTATGACGTCATCATAGTGTTGGTTATGTGTCCTGCATTGTCCAAGGTTGTGGTTGGCCTTGTATGATCATAGGATTGGTTTATATTAAATGTGACATGGAGCCAGTGGAGTTAATGTTCAGGTGTGAAGTAGATGATGTAATGATGCAAGCTGCTGTCTTTTGTACTAGTTGCAGTTTATAGAGGGTTTTCTGGAGGACAGGGAGGAAAGGAAATTGAAATTGTAAATTCGAGAGGTGAGTGCCAGTTTGTCAAAAGTGTGAAGGAAGAACTTGCTTGATATTGCAGAGATGAAAGTTAACCAGGTGATGTTAAGGATGTGGAAAGTGAATGAGATTATGGAGAGGCTGTCCAGGATGATAACAAGGCTCTGAAGCTGAAAGGTGGGCGGGATGCAGGAATTGTCAATGGATATTTTAAAAGTACCAGATTTGGTTAAAGTTGACTTTGCACAGTAAGCAAATGAGGTAACTAATGTGGCATGATGTCCACGGCCCTGGGGAAGTATGGGCTGACTAGAACATTTTTTCAGTCAAACTGATTATTTTTGCTTTAACCCCTGAATATAATGCACAGTTTTTTTCTGCTTTTTGGCTTGTCAACATAGATGTTGAGATCTCCCACAATTATTAAACCGTCATAATCAATGCATATAACAGATAAAAGCTCCATTAAAGTCTGAAGACATTTTTTTCATATTTTGCCGTTTTGTAAATAGTGTCAGTTTATGTATATTTTCACTTACAAAATCGTAGTTAGGAGGCGCTGATTCAATTGGTACAGGTAATTTGTTATTGTCATTCAACCTTGTTTCAGTTAGCAACATAACATCAATATTTTGTTCAGTGTTGAAGTCATGAACCAGAAGTCCTTTATCTGATAAAGACCTTATATTTAGCAGAGTCAGTCTTAGTGACTTGGCGGTAGACAGTTCTTCGGTTTTAGGCTGCTTTAGACAGGATTGTTTTAAGATTTTAATATAGACCATTGAATTTAATTTGTCCGGTTTCTGTTATTAGTGACCCAAAGAGATACTCTCACGTATCATATTGCAGAGGGGTCAGACACATTCTGGAGGAACATAGGTGTAACGTTAATATCTGGTCCCCTGTTTCAGACTTCAGATATGCAGAGTGGAAGTGGTTCTGAGAAATCTGACCCAGGTGTTTTTTTTGGGGTATAGCCTGCTTTTTGCCATGTACCTAGCAATACATGGTGGTCCATTTTCTCACTAAAGTTAAGAAGCATCATCCCAGGTGACGAAACTTCTGCACTGTCCTGGCGTTGAGGACACACGTCCTCCGATAAGCACTGTGGAATTCAGGGAGACGGCCGCTTATCGGTTTGTTATGGAACAGTGCACATATCCTGGATTTGTGCTAGTCCTTCTGCAGTCTTTGCTGGGACAGTGATGTTATCGTTTGTGTTGTCCTGTGTTTGGAGCAATGACCTTCTGTTGTTAACAGCACTGAAATTATTGGCAGTGAAGTTTTTTTCCATTTTGATTTAGGCCAGCTCCATTGTGTCTGAAAAGATGATGGTGCTCCCAGAAAATCTTATGATTGTCAATGAAGTTAATGGAGCTTGCAGAGCATTCTTTGATAAGCCATTTATTAATCATAAGCAGTCTGCTGTAATTCTCATCACCACTTCCAGCTTGTGGTATTAGTCCACTGATAAACACAATAATTTTCAGACATTTGACTGCTTAGAAGATGAATAATGTCATTTTTGCTTGGCCAGATCATTAGCTTCAATTTAAATAAGAACATTCTCAATGTTCGGCTGTGGTTAATGAGGGTATTTTTTCTGTTATATCAGGAGGTGATTGTGTTGATCTTGTATCATGCTTCTTGTTGATGTTTGGAGGAGAGGTGTCTGTCGTAGGCTCCTGTTGAAGAACAGAAAACCTGTTTTTCAGAGGAAAGTTTAGTGAGTTTTCAGTTGGAGACATGACAGGAAGGTTTATGGCTCAAGCTGGCTGATTAGTCCTTGGTACCGGAGTTAAGAAAATGGAATCATGTCGGCTCCAGCTGCTTGTCGTTTTTTCTTTGGTGCTGGTGTTGACAAGGGGATGTGTCGGCTTACACTGCATCACCTAATGATGGGCATACACTGTACGATATTTTCAATCGTTGTACTCAGATACAGCTCAAACTGTACAATGAAACCTCAGGATTTAAAAGTTCACAGCTCACGATATCGGTTCTTACACTGATGCGATCTGTACCTACAAAAACCAGACGTCCTCAGCCCCGTTGAGAGATGACACCTGTTGGACTTGTCTATCCAGAAGCCAAACCTAAACAGTAGAAGAAGAAAAAGACAGAAGTGTCAATGTTCCCTGTTAAATATGAGGCTCACTAGAACAAAACACGCTCCCTTGGCAATTCTACGGGTTGCTCCTCCGTAGTTTGACTCCACGTTACATGTACCGCCGCCATGCTTCTCTCCACTCCTATGTTTTTGTCCGAGAAGAAGAATTCCCTTGCTTGCACACAGGGTCCGAAATTAACACTCGCCAAATGCGAGTAAATTTCCCGTTTGGCGAGTGAATTTCAGAGGGCTACCTGCCACATGGCGAGTAAATCTTTGTACCAAATAAATTAAAAATAAAATAAAAATAACAAAGCCCATCTGGGCTATGGATGATCCGTTCACAGAGCTCAGTGTAGACCCGACTTCTGCGGAGCTGGTTCAGCTTCTTTCACATCTTATTTCTGGGGAGAGTGGCTCCCAGATAAAGCCTTCATTCAAAACCAGTCATGGCTGCACGCTGGATCAGAAAACAGATCTGCTAACCAGATACAGTCTAAAACGCCCATTAGTCTGTTTATAAGTTTAGTTTTTATTAATTCTGCATTTAACTACGTGCACTCCGAGGGAAGGGAGGAGAGAGGCGCTGTAACTGCGCCTCTCTCCTCCCTTCTCTCGGAGCCAGGTGCTTTTGTCAGCGACCAGCCTTTAAAACGTGAATCACTACGTTTAATGTCCTTCGACTCGTACCAAAATGTCCCAATTACAATCAATAGGAGAGTAAGTAGCTATGTTTAATGCTCTTTTGTATTTAACGACACAGAGCCAGTGGTGCTTCGGTGGGCTGCTGCCTTGCGCTTGAATTCAGGTGCGCAAAATTACGTTACATGTAATATAGGTGCGGACTTTTTAAGGAACTTGTAAAATCAGGGGCTTCAGCTCAGACCCATTATTCATTCATTCCCTTTACAGTCTTTATTTATGCATTTTCCCCACTGTTTATCCCTCGCGCGCATCGTACGAGGGTAAAATCCAGAAACTGGATCAGCGTAAAGACGCAGCGCTAACCCCTGCGTGCTTTAAGTGTGGCAGCTGAGAGAAAAATGTTGAACCGTATAGGCTTGATGAAACTCTGCCTCATTCACAAATTAGACCAACACGGATAGAATAATGCTAATCTGTAGTTTTTTATTGCCTGGATGTAAATGTGATAATTCTTATTGTGCCTTTTATAATCAACTACAATATTTTCTTATTAAAGTCAGGTAACAAAGATTTCTCTTCCAGGGTCCAGACAGCCACGCCCCCCGAAAATTAACATAATCTCACTCTTAATTTTTGATAAAAATTGAGGTCTGGTCAGGATTAATATTTTGGCCGGTAAAAAATGTGCCTGGCCGGTTGATTTTTACATCTACCGGCCAACTTGGCCGGTGAATCAGGAAGTTAATTTCGGACACTGCTTGCACATGCGCAGTCCAGGGGGTTGGGGGAAAATTGGCTTGTAGACGCTTGCAGCTCTGCTACAACAGCAGGATGCGCTCACAATCACCTCACAAGGGCCGACTGAATTTCAAACATGTTTGATTTTCATCCAACCGTATGATTCCTGATCGCGAGATGGTTGTGAGAGGCTAATCGCCTGTCGTTACCCCCTGTATACTACATGACGCAGGACGCACGATGAAGCTGAAACTTGGCCCGATCCAAGAAATGCCCACCTTAAGTGAGGGGTCCGTCCCGTTAGACGTCTAGTTAGGTCCAAAGGATGAGATTTATTTTTCGGCTTGGCTGCAAGACGGTTCCAGGTGGGTGAGCTGCTTGCTGTGGTGCTCAAAGGCTGTTGGTTGTTTTGAGACATCAGTAGAGTTGTTTCGTTTCCAAAGCTTTTATTGATCTCAATATTTATCTCCACCAGAGAAACCTCCTGTCCTATCAATAGAATTATTTGTACAATACTGCTAATATCCCCAGCATTGATCTTGCTTTTGTTCATCTTGGAAGTAAAAATAAGGCAAAAATTTAAGATAGAAAATCCCACAGTCTTTACGTCTGATGTAATCCAGTTATGAGGGTACACAATGTAAGAGTACTATAAAAACTGAGTATATTAAATAACTAACTGGTAAAACTATCAAATGAGGACAAGAGAGAACCAGCTGTTCCTCCTTCCATGGCTACTGTACATTCAGTGAGAGGTTTGTAGCCTCAGCTAAATTATAAACCCCGTCCTTAAGTGGTGTCAACATGCCCTCAGCTTTCCTCACCTTCACGAGCTCATTATGAAAAACAGTCCAAGGAACAACCACTCATGCCAACCCAGGTAAAGAGTCAGCACTGAATGGACACAGATTTTTCAACTTCTTTGAACAAGTCACGGCACATGCAACGTAAACATCTATATTTCATTGTCATCAGGCTTACTATACACCAGTCATCACTTTTGCAGGAGATGAAATACACCCAGCTACCCAAAATCATTGTCACACTGTCTACATGTAAACCTGAACAAACACTAATGGACAACTCACCCTCGAAGAAATCATAATGCATTATTTTTCTATGCTGTGGTACACTCAAAACACTCATGCACATGGCCCGTACTAGAGGTGGACATTTTTTCAGGACATTTTTCCCGTGGGAATCCCGCAGGATGGAAGTCAACATTAGTAAAGATCACGTGATTGGGACGGTACAGGATTAAATATCAACGGTAGCAGACGGGAGCGGGAGTAAACCAATAGGAGGTACAATAAACTTGGATCGATGCCAAAAAATAAAATAAAATAGAAAATGTAAGATGATGTAGCATTGACGCCGCCATTTTGTAGTTTTTTCCAAGAAACCTAAACTATAATGCAAGTCAGAAGAACTACAAAACCCAGATGCCAACAGTGCCTCCGATCTGTTTTGCGACGGCGCTCAAAAAACAGCAATGGAGGGATCAACCACTAGCTGCGAACTCAACCTGGAAAAGTTGGATTTGCAACGCAAAGTCAGAAGTAAGGACTTATCTATTAAACTCACAGAGCTGACTGGAAAGTTGCAAATATTAACAAACTTGACAAGAGTTGAATATCACAGTGTTAACATTCAGTACCTTGCTTGTACTGAAAGTGTTTCCTGGACTCATTATTCAAGAATGTGTTTAATGTTCGATGAATGTATTGGTTCTGATAGTAAATCCTTATTAGTTTGTGTGTATTTTCTTGCAAACGGACAAATACTAATATGCGTGTATCATATTAAACTTTTTTCTTTTATAAAACTGAGTTTTTGAACCATTGAGGTACGTTATCTAAATTGTGAAAGTAATGCCTTTATGCACTTTTTTGTGAATTGAGTATAGATCTCTTGCTAGGTGCATTTTTCCATTGTTCATAGGAAACAATTAGTTAATAAATTAGTAAAAGGCAACATTGTACATTTTATTTATTCAACTAAGATAGGCATGGTCTGTTTCCTTGTTTGTTACTTTTATTATTATTCCTTTTACTTTAACTGGCCTTTACTACAGCTAAAAACAGCAACTTAACTGACCCTTCATAGAAATTCTGGTTCAATGTATTGCCAGAAAACTTAATGAAGACAACAAGAATGGGACTTTAACTCTGTTAAAATGTACATCTTCCCTAAATTTAAATCCAGCTTTTACATAATGTCTCTGAACCTCTCTTGAATGTCAATATGGGACCATGCCCTTGCATAGGTCGATTGTTACTGCATTCATAATGTTGCACCGCCTCTTGCTTTTCTGGTCCTGTGCAGTGCCTTAACACTAGAAGTCCCAGAGAATTTCAGTTTTCTTGCAAGCCCCCCCTCCCCTCTTCAAGTTTGTGTATTCACTCTACCTTGCTAACTAACACCTATTGTAATGCAAATAACCTGTGACGGGTCCTAGTTCCTGAGCTGAGAACAGGTCATAGCCATCTTTTCCAACAAGGCAAGGCAGAGCCTATTTATATTGTCCATTCACCAACAGACTCATTTATATTGTAAAGCTCACTATGTGAAAGAAAGAACAACTTAGAGAATAATTGTATTTTGTCTTGTCTCGCCTTTTTATGTCATTCAACATTTCAGCTTAGAAAATGACAAACAGTATGACTTCAGTATTGGAGTAACATTTATTTCACCCAAGGAAAAGCACTACATATAAAGCTACAATTGTCCCATTTAGCAGTTTCCACAAACCCAAGGTGAGTCCTTCCTGCATTTGCGACAGGTATACTTTGTGCAGTGCACACAACGCTCAGTGCTGTGGTTCCTGTGGCAGAGATTGCGCACCTGGCACTGTGTTGTTTTACCATGAGAATGTCTCTTCATCTCACGATGCTGTCTCATCTTTTCTTCTTGTATTGCCTTTTCCTGCATAAACCTGTAACGAAGTTCATCTGCAAGTCGCAGAATGAACTTTCATCGACTGTCTTTAGACCCTGTGCATTCCTTGTACAAAACATGCGCCTTTGTTGCAGCCATGTCAAGTAGGTTGTAAAAAACAGCTACGGGCCATCTCCATGTTCCTGCACGCACTGAATAAGTCCGTAATTTATGGTCCATAATGTCCACACCGCATTTCAAGTGGTTATAGTCAATAACAGTGTTTGGTTTCTGTTTTTGAGTCTCCCCAATCTCCACTTTCTGATGCATGGCGCTCAGCAGACAAACAGATTTCTTCTTTTTTGTTGCATACACTGTCAGTAAGGGACTTCCAGATGTGAACAGCTGTGTAGAGTACAGTTGGCGTCCTGAAGTTTCTTTTGCTGTTGCTGGATGCTCCCGCCGAATTCTGCTCATGGTGCCAAGCAAAGTTGTGTTCCGCTGAAGGAGCCTGTTGGCCAGAGACAGAGACGTGAAGAAATTGTCCATAGTTACAGTCCTGCCCTGGTCCATAAATGGCTCCATCAGTTTCACAACAACGTTCTCAGACAGCCTTTCTCCTGTGGGGCGGGAGGGATCTTTTCCCAAATAGGGGATGGTATTACACATGTACAGTATTATGTGTCCAGATCCACAGCAATCCAAAACTTAATTCCAAATTTATCAGGTTTGGATGCAATGTATTGCAGAAAGGGACAACGAACCTTTGATGGAAATAACTGCTCATCAACAGTAATATGTTGCCCTGGACTGTAGGACAACACACAGTTCTGTACAAACTGTTGCCAGATGTTTGAAATTGCAGCAAATTTGTCTGTTTTCACACGTTCCAAACGAGTGTCTTTGTTGTCGAAGCGCAGATATTTCATTATATCTTGAAACCGGTTTCAAGGCATTGTGGCTTTGATGTGTGAATTCCCAAAGTCTTTGGACCACAAATCCCGCATGGCGCCAACGCTCCCGTGTGCTGCCTTCATAAACAGAATTGCAATGAAAGCCATCAGCTCATACACACTCATTTTCCAGCCCTGTTCTGTTCTGCGACCCTGCTGGACTGTGCAGTCTCTGATGGTCATCAGCATACCAATATCCACCAGAGGAAGCTTTGGAGTCGACTTGTAATTTTCTGTCTTGCAAACTCAGTTGGCCCTCCAGTCCTGCTGAATTTCATCTGCGTGCTTTGCTGAGAGGTGAAGTCCTCAACTTTTCGCTGGACCCACACACTGCCATCTTTTGCTGTCTCCGTGTGTTCTGTTGCTGTGTCCATACCGGAAACCTTGCGTTTCTTGCTACCAGGAGAGTTGTCGTCCTCATCTGATGTAGCCTCCTCGTCTGTGCTGTCCTCCTCAATAACACAAACTTTCCTGCTTTTTCTTGGAGGTGAAGGATTATCTGTTGCAGGAGGAGCGGTCACATCCTCATCAGATGAAGATTCTGCATCTGTGGAGTCTTCCTCTTCAAATTTGAAGTCAATGTTTTCGCCATCAGAATCACAGTCTGGCATGTCTTGTAACATAGCCAAAGCTTCCAAAGCGCTCAGTCTCCGTTTGGTACGCCAGGCCATATTGATCTAGCTTGAAATCTCAATAACTCTGAGTCGATCTGTTGGGCCTATTTATTCTGAGAGCTAGACTTCACACCCACAACATTTACATCCCCCAGCCTATTTATATTGTCCATTCACCAACAGACTCATTTATATTGTAAAGCTCACTATGTGAAAGAACAATTTAGAGAATAATTTTATTTTGTCTTGTCTCGCCTTTTTATGTCATTCAACATTTCAGCTAAGAAAATGACAAACAGTATGACTTCAGTATTGGAGTAACATTTATTTCACCTAAGTGTAGTGCTAACTAAGGAAAAGCACTACATATAAAGCTACAATTGTCCCATTTAGCAGTTTCCACAAACTGTTAAATGAGCTGGAAACCTATTTCCAGTGCAAACTCAGTCGGGTCCTCCAGTATATATATATATATATATATATATATATACGCGCGTGTGTGTGTGTGCGCAGATCGCGCTGAAGTGACTTGAGTTATATTTGCCCCCTAGTAAATAGGGCAGGTGGTCATTATTGTATAAATATTAAAATATAAAAGCGTTCCAGCACATGCAGCAATTTTATTGTACTGATCAATCATCAGCTGATCGCTGCGCAAGTGGCTCCGCTGTCTAAAACCGTTCCGGTGTTGGCGACACTGATGACGTAGACCTAGTTATATTTAATTACAAATATGAATTTTTCCCCCTTGCTCTCAGGTAAAACACTCGTCAACAGAGAGGCTTGAGCTGAAACCGAAACTGAAGGGGTGGAATGGTTCTCCAACAACAGCGCTAATGGGTCATTTACATCTGAAAAGAGATTCATGAATTGTGAAGTAGTGTTGGGGGGACTGGAGGCTGACGAAAATTCTCGTATCTCTAGGACTTGCTGCACTGCTGCACCTTACTGCATATTTGTTTACATTTGGTTTACAGTGTTTACATTTCAACTGCCTACTATTCACTGCTGCACTTTATCCGGAAGTCAATTGAAATTTATCCTGTAAGTGACTGCGATTGATCACTGCACTTTATCCTGTACTGTACTTCACTGCAAGGTATCCTGTAGAGTTACTGCAATATTTCTGAGCTGTGTGAAAAACGAAATTTCGTTCTGTATGCACTCTGTGTATACAAAATGACAATAAAGAAAGTCTAAGTCTAAGACTTCTAGTGTTAAGAAGATGTCTGACCCTTTGGCTTAACTATTTCGTTGGTGCTACTTGGTTGACTGTGTCAAATCCAACAACTGTAATAGCATACATTCGTGGTATTCCAACAGATGTTTTCTGCTGAGGTGATGGAGTAAGTTGCTAATGTTACCACCACCGGTAGCAACAGTGGCTCAACGTACTTTGCAATATACAGCATTTTGGTCTCTCGGATTTCTTAAAACAGAAAAATTTCCAAACTGCAGACACAGCTCTTCTCTTGGGAACAAGTTCTTCTTTTGTATCTCAAGTCTCACTTTCTTTATCTGTCATTTATTTCTTATTATTACATTTAACTTACCATAGCAACAGAGACCATCCTAGCTATTAGGTGTCAGATTGTTGTGCTATCTGGCTAGGTTGTGAGTTCTACCATGTATACCGTTTGGTGGTGCCAATCCTTTTTACTAAATTACACAGCTTTTGGTATGCTATGTGATAGGTCTATGTGCCAAACATTCCTGGCTGCTAGCATAAGAACCAAGTCTAAACACTTTCCAAACGTACCGACTTGAACCAGGCAAACAGAGTGGAGAATCTGCTGCTCAGACAGAACATTTTGATGACAGAATTAACAAAAAAAGCGCCCCAGTGTGAAGAGGATAGAGGATGCAGTGTGATTGGGTCTCTTCATATATTCCCACCGTCATTATTTATTAAATCTAGCATGCAATGCCTTCAATATTATATGAAGGTAATATGTCAGTAGCCTACTGTTAATTTAGTATTTACTTTTAGCAGCTGTTCAGTGCTCTGAGATTATCAATGGTCTTGTATGTCTTCCATTTTCTAACAATTGCTCCCACAGTTGATTTTTTTTTATTTGATTGATTTTTTTTTTCTCGCACTGACCTGCTTGCATATTATAGATTCACTCTTCCCAGCTTGGTGTAGGACTACAATTGTCTTCCTGGTGTCCTTCAGCAGCTCTTTGGTCTTGGCCATGTTTGAGTTTGGAGTCTGACTGTTTGAGCCTGTGGACAGATGTCTTTTATACAGATAAGTTCAAACAGGTTCCATTTATACAGGTAACGAGTGGAGGACAGAAGAGCTTCTTAAAGAAGTTACAGGTCTCTGAGGGCTAGACATCTTGCTTGTTTGTGGGTGACCAAATACATTTTTTACACCATTATTTACAAATATGCTATAAATAAATCCAACAATGTGATTTCCTGGATTTTTCTCATTTTAACTCTCATAGTTGGAACTGTACCAAAAGCCCTAGTGGTATGGGTTTAGTTTTACCTAGGGACATCATGTAATAAATAAATTATGCTGAAATTTACAGACATCTCCTGGATATGATGTTAACACGCTGCATATTGCATAACATCGCTGTATAACTGAAGGTTACAAACAGAAGAAACTGATTCTTTCTGCACAGTGCAAGACACGATGTCATCCACCACTTGCATCTGAAATTGTTCCTTCTCTTCAGCCTTTTGTTTGTAATCCCGTACGTTGCGGATCGAAGGAGTTTTGGTTGTCTGTGACCCAAAAGATTTTCAAAACATTCTAATGCAGGCCTCATTCTTCATCAAAAAGTAATAAAAATGCATCCAGGAAATAAATGCCGCCTAATCACTTATTCGATCTCGCCCAGTTCTGCCCGAATCATAGAGATGCCTATTTGCATTGGATTAGTATTATCACAGGACCTTGGAGTTTAGGAAAATATAATAGTTAATTTGCGGGGTAATTTTTACTTTACAAATTACTGACATCATGCACGGGATTAAAAACACAGACAATCTCTAATTATTAAAAATCACATGTGGTCCCTAGGTAAACCTAATCCCGTGCGAATAAATTTGACCTCTCTTTCTAAATAGAAGAACTTGCACCATCAGTGGTTGACTTAATACCTTTTTGCCCCACTGGAAGTAAGGGGGTGCAACGATGTGGATGATCCTTAAAAAATAAACAGAAGGGTTTCAAATTTGAATCTAGTTTGGACAAGGAGCCAATAGAACTGTAGAACTGAACTGATACTGTGAAATGAAGAAGTTCTGGTGATTAAATGAGCACCAGACCATTGGGAGCTGATGGACCACAAGGAAGAAAGTGGCAATAATCAACACTGTGACAAGACTGTGAAAAAGAATTAAGGCAGAGTTCGGGGAGAGTACTCATAGATCAGTGATTGTGTGTTCTTTGTATATGTATGTGTGTGTTTATGTAGGCTGCAATTTTTATATATTTTTATGTACATTTTTTTTCTTGCACTGACTGGAGAGCACTTTTAAATTTCGTTGTACCCGTGACAATCTGAATTAAGATCTGTCTGTCTTTCTTTGAAATTAACACTAGAAAAAACTGCTTTTTGCAGATACTATATATTACGTCACTGGTCTGCATGTGTACCAGTCAAGGAATAACCTTAAACTTTTAAACAGAACCAACTAAAAACTGCTTTTGCATGCTTTGGTCTTCCAGGTTGTAAACAACAAATCAGCGTTCTGTCTCAAGACCCATGAGGGATTACTGGACAAGCTTGACTTTGTCATCCAGCAGTGGAGGAAAAACATTGGCCCTGGCACTCATCTTATTTTGGGTAAATTTGTTATAAGATTTGTTGCACAAGTCATAGATAATTACAAAGAGATTTTCAATGACTCACCTACAATATTTACATAAATAAAATATTGCTGTTGTCATTTTTGTTTTATTACCTTTATCCTTCAGTGAGCACCAGTGAGTGTTTAAAGTTTCTTGGCATTAGAGATGCAGCTTGTGTTGTCCATTTTGGATTTCCCTCCTCTCCAAAACTGTTTGGCAGCAGACTCCTCTGCATGGCTGAGAACTTCCGAAATCTGTCTGAACAAGTAAGCTGGTTAAAATCATTTTTCATGTTTTGTAAGTTATTAGAAAGAATTTCATAAGAAACATATGCATCACATAATTCATGTAAATTTGTCACTTAACAAGGAACAATAGATTGGGTCAAAAGGGACATGTCAATAAATTGATCTCTTTAGTCCTGTTTAAACTAGTTTGTCCTAGCTTGTTTAGATGAAGGTTGATGGCTTTCAGTGTGTTCACAATGAGTATTAATATCTGGCCTGCATGAGCAGTTCTCAATTGCTCAATCACAAACAAATACATACACAGCCAGCTCACATAGTTGGTTGTCCACATCAGGTGGTGTACTAAGGGTTTTGTGAATTCACATACACTATAGTGAGGAAAATAAGTATTTGAACAGCAACTTTGCAAGTTCTCCCACTTTGAAATCATGGAGGGGTCTGAAAGTTTCATCTTAGGTGCATGTCCACAGTTAGAGACTTAAACTAAAAATAAAAAATCCGGAAATCACAATGTATGATTTTTAAAAAATAATTTAATTGTGTGTTACTACTGCAAATAAGTATTTGAACACCTGTCAATCAGCAAAAATTCTGGACCTCAAAGACCTGTTAGTCCGCCTCTAAAAAGTCCACCTCCACTCAACTTATTATTGTAAATTAGAAGCACCTCTTTGAGGTCGTTAGCTGCATAAAGACACCTGTCCACCCCACACAATCAGTAAGACTCTAACTACTAACATGGCTAAGACCAAAGAGCTCTCTAAAGACACCAGAGACAAAATTGTAGACCTCCACAAGGTTGGAATGGGCTACGGAGCAATTGCCAAGCAGCTTGTTGAAAAAAGATCAACTGTTGGAGCAATTATTAGAAAATGGAAGAAGCTAAACATGACTGTCAATCTACTACTACTACAATTTACTACTGTAAAGAGAGCGAGTAGAAGAAGCCCTAGCATTTTGCATGGTGTCGATGACCTCTGGAGGGAGACCTGTTGCATTAAAATGCCACCTTTCACGGGCCAAGCCCAGAGAGCTAGGTGATCTGGGTGTGGATGATAAATCTCACCTTGCGCCTGAGACAGCAGGTCCCTGCAAACGGGGAGGGGCCATGGTTCGGCTGACAGAACTTGGATTATCTCTGGCACCCAGGGCTTTAATGGCCACCATGGGGCCACCAGAATCAATGACAGGCCCTGTTCCCTCACTCTGACTAGAGTTTGGGATATCAGGCTGTGGAGGGAAAGCATAAAGCAACACGTCTCCACGTAGTGGAGCGTCTGGGTCTGACAGGGAGAAAAAAAGCAGGCAATGAGCGTTTTCCCATGAGGCGAAGAGATCTACGGCAGCCCGTCTGTATCTCTGCCAGATCTGCTCCACCACCTGAGGATACAGCTTCCATTCCCCATACAGAGGGCTCCCTCTGGATAAAAGATCGGCCCCTCTGTTCAAAATCCCCGGTACGTTCGTTGCGATAGAACTCTGGTACTGCTCCACATAATTATATCCCTGGCCAGTCTGTGTAACTGCAGGGACCTGGTCCCGCCCTGGCGGTTGATATAAGCCACCACAGTGGAGTTGTCGGTTTCTACCAATGCGTGGCGACCCATCACATAGGGGCATGAAGTGTTTGAAAGCGAGGAACACTGCGTGCAGTTCCAGCATGTTGATGTGAAGCCATGTCATTTTTGGCGACCATACACCATTTACCATTCTGCCCATCATAGTTGGACCCCAACCAGTCAGTGACGCATCGGTAGTCAGGGTAACCCTGGATAAGATAAGATAAGATAAGATAGTCTTTATTGATCTCACAATGGAGAAATTCACTCGTCACATCGGCTCATGCTACCGTCCCCAGAGGTACGCCCACCACGAGAACCGTCGGGTCTCTCCAATGCTGAAGAGCCGCCGCACATGCCTGTGTTATTCTTACCCTCGGGGTGAGAGTCGCAGTGACACGACCCACCGTTGAAAATCCCTCATCATCAGAAGCCCCAGATGGACAACAGAAATCACCAACGCCATAAGACCGAGGAGCCGCAGGCACAGTCTGAATGAAGCAAAGTTTCCCAACTGAAAACGCGTCATGCACTGAGTGAATGATAGGATTTTCCCCTCCGAAAGTGTGACACGATAAGATAGGGAGTTTATTCTAAGACCCAAATATTCTGTGCATTGCACGGGAATCAGGCGACTTTTTACCCGGTTTATTCTGAACCCGAGGTTGATGAGGTGGTTCATCACCACCAGGGAGTCGTTGACTGCCTGTTCGCTTGAACGAGAGCAGATGAGGTAGTCGTTTATGTACGAAAATATTCTGATCCCGCGCGTCCTCAGAGGGGACAGCGCCGCCTCCACACACTTGCTGAACACCCTCGGGGCTAATGACAGCCCGAACGGGGTGGTTTGAAACTCGTAGGCTGCGCCCTGATACGCAAACCTGAGAAACTTTCGGTGTTGGGGGTAAATGGAGATGTGAAAATATGCGTTGGAGAGGTCGATGGTTACAAACCAATCCCCCGGACTGATGGAGCGGTCCAGCAGATATGTATTGAGGATGCTAACACACAGTGCTGTGTGTGTTAGCATCCTGAATAGATATATGCGTAAATGTCTGTTTAACACACGTAGATCCAGTATGGGGCGTAGTGATACGCCGTCTTTCTTTGGAATGAGAAAATAGCGCAAGTAGAAGCCCTGACGAACCTCCTTGTCCGGTACTACTCTGATCGCTTTTTTGTCTAACAGGGGTACGATTTTGTCCTCAAGACGTGAGCTGAATCCCCGGTGGCAACCGAAGAGAGCACTCCGTTGAATCTCGGAGGTCTCACGGCAAACTGTAGTCTGTACCCATTGGAAATCGTAGTCAAAACCCATGGAGAGACTGCTCATGCGCGCCACCGATCTGCCCGAGAAGAGAGAGGGGCCGCCTCGCTGCAGAGTGACGTCACCCCCTCTGTGCTCGGCTCTCTTGTGAAGAGCGCAACTCCCTCTGCTGGGTGCAGAGGAGAGTGGCAGAGAACTATTGGTGTTAATTTTCTGTTTTTTTGTGGGGGTTTCTGCCCTCTGCAACATGCCTGGCTGCAGAAAAGCTTTATTTTCTCTGATTCCTCCGGAACAAAACATTGTGCAATGGGGCACAACTGAGTGCTTGGTCACACTGACAAAATGCTGTGGCGTGTTGGATGACACTGCTGAAGTGCTTGGTGACACTGTGTCCTCAGCCCCATGATGTCTTCTCTCTGAACATGAGGGAGAACTTAACATGACTCCTGGTGAACTGGGAACTACAGGAGCATCTGAACCCTGGACAGAGAAGTTTGTTCTGTTGCCTGGAAACCTTCTCTTCAGAGGAGAGGTTGTTGACAGAGGGGTTAGGTGGCCCGCTTCTTCTTGCTCTCCCTGGGGTGAGATGGACGATTTCTTGCAGTAGCCGCTGCAAAAGAATGCTTCCCCCATGGTCTTGGGTTCTCCCCTTTGCTCTGCTGGGCAGGTTGTGTGGCAGGTCTCCTTGAAGTCCTGGCTCCGCTTTGCCGCAGTCTGACTGCTGCAGCAGCAAAACCAGGTCTGGGTCCCTGTGGGTGAGTTTGGCTGGGCTTACGAGGCAAACAAAGGTTAAAAGCCTCTCCCTCCTGTTCTCTGAGGGTACTTGTCTCCCTCATCTTCTCCAAGGAGGGGCCAAATAGACCTTTTGTCGGGTCATAAGTTGCATCCATAATCTCAGCCTTCTGGGAATCACTAAGGCCTGACAAGTTTAACCATAGGCCTCTTTCCCCTGAGACAGCCAGACACATGACACGACCACAACCTTGAACTGCACCTCTAGAGGAGTGTAAGATGAGATCATTCACCACACAAATCTCATCCCATAGATTGGGGTTAGGTGTCCCAGAGTCCAGTTGACGCCCCATCTCCTCCAGGATTTCACCTTGGTATTCAGACAACAGTGTAATAGCATTGAGCGAGCATACTGACTGACCGGCATATTTGTACATCCTTTGGTAAATGGAGGCGGTGAGGCGATCCATTTTACCTGGTTGCGAGATGTTTGAGGATGCTAAAACCGATCTGCTATTAGGGTGGAGGTGGTAAGCCACTGAAGGCTCCACTGCTGGGGGTTCGGCCAGCCCCAACTCACCAATGCCCTGTATCTCCAGCTTAGAGAAGCCCTTGATGGGAAGCTTGCTCTTAAATGGGCTGGACCAGAAATTGCAAATTTCTCTCATGCAAGCAGGAACGGCTGGTAGAAGTTGCTTTGCAGATGGTAAAACAGGTGGAAGCTTTTTACCATCATCCCGTTCTGCTCCACCTGCATCCTGAGCTGCTGGCCAAGGGGTGTTCAGCTTTAAAGCCGCCCGTCTACACACATCGTACAGGTCACTGTGCCCTGGGGAGGTGACTTCTTCCCCGCTTGGTGGCCTGGACTGTTGACCCGGGAAGGTCAAGTCATCCTCCTCCTCCATGTCCTCTAGTTCGAGGAGGTCGGAGATAGCGTCACCCTCCGTTTCGTCGATGCCTGCATCGAGTTTCCCGCTGTCCATAAGGCCCTCAAACAGGGGAGGCATGGATGGGTACTCCTCCTCCATCATGTCCGCCCAGCTTTTAGAAGCTCGCGGTCGATGGTTTTCCGCAACGGCTGAAGGTGAGGAGAGGCTCGGGTCCTGGCTGTTAGCGACAGCCACCCTCAGCCGCCTCTCCAGTATCTTTTCCGGCATCGATCCGCAGTGCTGGCATCCCTGAGGGTCAGCCAGTGATGCCTGAGCGTGTTTAGCGCCCATGCATGCTATTCACATCGGATGAGGGTCCCGCCCCGAGATAGATGCCCGGCATGACGCTGGGCACGGGCGGGATACAACCTCTTTAACTTTCGGTTCCGAACCTTCTGCAGGGGTAGGAGAATGACAATAGACAAACACGGAGCTCGTCGTTACACGTTAGCTCTTAAATTAGATTAAGTCGGCGCGCCACGACACGTTAGCCAGACTCTTATGCTAGCGATACACCGCTAACCAAAAACCAAGCCCACCTTTACATGTTAGCTTGGCGACACAAACGCCATCTATTCTGTTAATTAAAACATTAAAACAGAGTAGATACAGGAACAGCTCGCCTTTACGCTGTCACACTGCTCCTAACGTTTGAGTTCTTAGAAAATGCTTCTTTCGAAGTGCTTACCCAGCACGGTACAGGCTTGTCCTGCGACGTTTTCGTTTACGGAACGCCTAAGAACAGTTAAACAGGTCCAAGCTAGCCTGAGCGCGCTGAGGGAGCTTAGCTGTAGTCTTCACACTGGAAGAAAGCGAGAATGATTTGAGGCGGGTAGGTTGGCCGTGATAATGGTTTGTGGCTGGAGCCACGGACACGGCTCAACCTGTCTGTCACAGACAGACGTGATGTTATTGGAGCTTCTGTAGTTGGTCACGCCGAGGCGATTCCCATAGTGTATCACAGAGCGAAGTTAGCAAATAAGCCAAAGTTCATCTTAAAAAATGTAGAATGAGGTTAAATTAGCTGAACTAATTTAGAACAACATTTGGTATGTGTTTCAACACATTCACAGTTCAAATCCTGAGTTAAACAAACATTATTTAATAAAATAACATTTTAAAGAATGATTTGCTCAGTAAATCATTAACCTTTAGAATATTTGATTTTATAAAGATTATTTCTCTTTGAAGCTAGGGGTCGCTTTAGCGATCGGTCGCTAAATGGGTTAATCCTAAAGTTATACAAAAACACCATTAAAATGAAATTAAAGTTCTGTATTAATGCGGTAATAATTCTCATTCTCATTACAATAATTCTCACCATCGAACGATGGTGGAGTGAAACGAAAGAAATGTTATGTTTGAAACGAACCTTAGTCGCTTATCTTGGAAGAACGAATGTTATCCGGAAGCTAATACCATTAGGCTAGCGGACATTCTGCGCTAATTTTAAAGAGCTTTAAGTTCCATTTAGTCGTAATGAGCGGACCGGAAAACACAAACATCAATATCCCATCAATGTATAAAACCCTTGTGAAAATAAAGTTTGTTATAGCCGTAAACAACTCATATTACATCGGCAACGCTTGGTTTCAAAATGCTAACGAGAGCTATGTTGGTTTGCTCCATGTGTTTTAAAAACAGTGAAAACGTATTAAGTAAACTCTTCTAAATAAACCATTTAACTTTCCCAGTTTATTTTTCTGCCAAACCTGTCGGTGCCTCTGTGTCAGTTCTATTCATTTTGGGCATCCAGTTGGAAGCAGTTGAATTACTCCAAAGGAAAGCTGGTTCTCTCGGCAGCGGGAAGCGGCTAGCTTGGAAACGTGGCCGTGGGGAAACGGCTTCGCGTCTTAGGCGGAGCCTAAGCATTGGAGCTTAGCCTCAGCATGGGAAAACGGGTCCTGTGCCGGCTGCAGCGGGCGACTTCAAATCAACTTTTGCTCCCAGCCTGGCGGCAGGCCGAGGCCGCTCCACGCCGTCTGGAGTCAGCTTCCTGCAATAGCTGAAAAAAGAACAAACACAAGGCTGGTTTTGGCATAGACGGATTCTTCACTCTGGCGTCTTTTTATGCAGAAGTTAGACTGCAGACTTAGCTTCGATCCAGCCGGCAGTTCTTCAAACCCAATCGGGTCCTCAACTGCGCAGAGGATGAAGAGAGCATGCTCCCCAATGCCGTTCCAACGAAACAGCGGGAATGAAGACGATTGTCTGTGGGAAGCAAGCCTTTATACAGTAATGGCATCCTGCTGTGAGGGGTAGTCCCAAATGCCATTGCTTACAACTCAGTCTGATTTTTCCTCAAGGCTTTATGGCACAACAACATCATAGTTTAAAGTTATGCATGGCATGGAAGGTTCCCCTGCTTAAATCAACACATGTCCAGGCCTGTCTTAAGTTTACCCATGACCATTTGGATGATCCAGAGGAGTCATGGGAGAAACTTCTGTGGTCAGATGAGAGCAAAATAGAACTTTTTGGTCTTAATTCCACTCGCCATGTTTGGAGGACGAGTAATGAGTACCATCCCAAAAACACCATCCCTACTGTGAAGCATGGGGGTGGAAGCATCATGCTTTGGGGGTGGAAGCATCATGCTTTGGGGGTGTTTTTTTGCACATGGGACAGGACGATTGCACTGTATTAAGGATGATGACCGGGCCCATACTCTGCGCATACAGGTACGTGCAGAGGTCAGTTTCTACGACTGCTTATGCTGTGTCACACTAAACTTTTCACCGACAAGAAGTCTTTACATGCAACTGTTTTATGTGTGACACCAAGCTTGATGCTCCAAGCAGGTGGTCACAAGGACGAGTGGCATCACAGTCCCTCTATGTTCTTACTGACAGGTGTGCGGTGGGACCCTGCTGGAAGAGAAACAGCTCTAGGTGCTCAGCTAGCTAATCACTATTCGATACTCCGCTTTGTCTCACTGGCAGAAAGTGTGGGAATTATAGGAATTTGCCATAAGAAATGTAGGCAATAGTACACTCTACTATGAAGGGTAAAGCGTCCGCAGAGAGTCAGCGCGAAGTCCCCGCAGCTCACAGTATGCGCATAGTATGCACAGTATGTGGGAGCCTTCAGGCAATCCGCGTCCAGAGTACAAGCCAGCAACAACAAAGTTAATTCAATATAAAATGTAAGTTTATTTTGGCTTTATGTTAAAAACAGGGCAGTGTAGTCTAACTACTCTGTCCTCCCGACAGACGGATAGCTCTCCCTCTCTGGAGAGAGCTGTGTATGGGGAAGGGGCAGAGTAATATTACACACTTGGGAAGAATATTCAGTGTGCCACGGCAAAAAAGGTGGCATGATGTAGTAAATTATGTATGTAAGATTTTTATTAATTATTTAAATTAATAAAAATCTTGGCAAGAAGAAGCCCTTACATCAAACTGTGTTCTATGTGACACTGAGCCTATATACTAAGTTGCCCCGAGGCAGTCGGGACTTGCTAGCACCTGTGGAGTAACACCAACTCTGTGCTGTACTGACAGGTGTGCTGTGGTTGCCTGCTGTGAGAAATATAGGAATTGGTCTCAAAACATTAAGTGCCAATAAGTGCGCTCAAGTACCAAGGGTAAAAAGCTCGTAGAGAGTCCACGCGGCTCATAGTTTGCGAAAATTACACCCAGGTGTGTGGAAGCCTTTTGTGTCTCCTAAGACAAGTCATCGCTCACCATTGAAGTCACCTTTGAAAAAATAGCCAACAAAAAAGCTGTCTTGCATGACAGCCACTTGAGGTCTACCTGTGCCATAGGCTCAAATGGAGATTGGCAGAGAGTTTCAATAACCAAGGACAGATCCCAAACAGGTTATCAAATGTGTGGAGTCTTCTGGGCACGTTCAAATGTATGCCTCATCAGCTAATGTAGCAAGCACAACTGGTGGGTTCTGAATGACAAGGTGAGAGGCAGCCATTGGACATCCTTTTGTTCAGAGGTTCTGGGTTCAGATATGTGTAACCCTTGTTTTCCCTTGCGGTGCGTCTGCACTTACAGAAGACACCCCTAAGATAGTCTGTGTTGTTTTTGATGGATGTGGGATGTGTTCTATGCACAAACGGGCACAAGACACAGGGTTCTGAATTGTGGGGAGAGTTTGGAGTATTTATTCCTTCTTGCCACTCTTCTTCTCCAACCTTACAGACAGCGAAAGCAAACTATCTTTAGAACATTAATTCATTTTCAAAAAAATAACATTGTACATTTCATTTTCTGGTCTTAAAGGTATACTATGCAACTGGGATTGATTTTCCAGCGAGGCGCCCCCCAGAGGGCGAAAGTAAAAGTGCACTGTCGTAAATATGCTCAGCTGTTCTCCTGGTTTCTTCGTCAAGCCTGGCGCGGTTGTTTTGAGCTTAGCAGACAGGCGAACGCAACGAATACAAAAGTCGAAAAAACGGCAGTACAAACAATGACTAACACAGTGAAAGTATGAACATGCACACAGAGAGAAACCATTCCAATGCAGTGTTTCCCCTAGGAATTTGCTTACCGGACGACCGGGGGGTGGGGGGGGTGTTCTAGAGACGAGCTTTGCGCGACCGGCGGAGCGAACGACCGGCGGAGCGGGCGGGCGGGGGAAAGAGACAAGCTTTGCGCGACCGGCGGAGCGGGCGGGCGGGCGGGGGAAAGAGAAAAGCTTTGCGCGACCGGCAGAGCGAGCGACCGGCGGAGCGGGCGGGCGTGCGGGGGAAAGAGATAAGCTTTGCGCGACCGGCGGAGCGACCGGCGGAGCGACCGGCGGAGCGACCGGCGGAGCGACCGGCGGAGCGACCGGGCGGGCGGGGGAAAGAGACAAGCTTTGCGCGACTGGCGGAGCGAGCGACCGGCGGAGCGGGCGGGCGGGGGAAAGAGACAAGCTTTGCGCGACCGGCGGAGCGACCGGTGGAGGCGGAGCGGGGGAGACAAGCTTTGCGCGCATATCGAGTTAGTTTTTTTTTTTTTTGGAATGTTGGGAGGCGGTAGCGTGAGGGAAACCCTACAATGTTACTTACAATCGCATCAGCAGAAACGCGAGGTCCGCGTCAGCCTTGCAGCCTTCTTTTTCTTTTAGCTCTCGCCATTCGGAAAAAGCTTGCCCGATGTTCACCCGTGTACGACTCCTCTTTCTGTCCACAGCCCTTTTCCTCTTTCTTGCCTGCTCCGAGATGGGCTTTCGCTGTTTTATCGCTGGTTCCGCCATGATAACTGCACAGATATCGCCACTGCGCTAGCAACAAACATGTTCTCGCCGTAAAGCAAGACCGACTCTCGCGGTCTTGCACGAGATTCTGAGCCTGTGGGCGCGGGCCGAGGGCTCCTGCAGTTGCAAGTGCGGTATTTCCCCCACAGACTCAATGACTCATTTAATCATCCAAAACGTTATGGAACACATTAATTAACTGAAAAATGTTGCATAGTGTGCCTTTAAATTACAAACTCAAATATAACACAACGCTATCTGCAATGAACCAAACACCAAACCCTTGGGATTTTAATCATATGCATGACAAGTAACATCAAACCTTTCAATAAAACCTTTTTGGCGCTAATAAAATATTCAGTTTATAGTTATTTAGAAAACTAAACAAACAAAGAAATGGCCAGATGACCTGTTTTAAAACCATATTGTATATTGTGCAGCAGGCTGCCAGGGATGCTGCTTACCTTACAGACAGTGAATGCAAACTGTAAGGAATATGGCAGCTTCCCACAAAAACTTCTGGCATTTGGTGTCCCACTAGAACAAACATGTCTACAACAGAATACCAGTCTTCTGGCTCATTTATATCACTACCTTACATGTATAAGGACTTGTCAAAGTACCTGAGATGTACAATTTCACCTTCCCCCTTCAGTTTGCTTGTTGGGTAATTTGGATGATAGCACTTTGGGGAAAAAATCGGGTTGCATAGCTTTCACTGCCTTTTGTGTTGCAAAGAAAACTATCCTTATGAATTGGAAAAGTAAAACAATTCTCAGTATAGAGATATTGGATCTTGAGAGATGTTAGCCTTGAGACAGCATCTGCCTCCACATCAGATAAATCTATTTGGGCTCCTGTGATCAGCTCCGTCTGGTAATGGCGGTGGTGGTGGGGGGGGTTATTGGGTGTGTCCTGTGGCTGATTTGGGAGGTGCCTGGGTCTTTGGGGCCTCGGGACAGCCTCCGGCGACCACTTGCAATTGCCTAGTAGGTGTGCTGCTCCTGGGTGGGTCTGGGGTGGGTCCAGTGCTCGGGGGTTCCTGGGGTGTGCCGCCTTTGGGCGGGTGACCATCTTATGGCAGATGCTCTCCTCTTCAGGGGGTGCATTCTGTGTGGGGGGGATCGCCGTATGTGGTGTGGGAGTTGTTTGTATGTCAGTGTTGGGGTGGGTTTCATTATTCTTTCCTCTGTTACTATCTCGGTAACGGGTCTGCATGGTTCGGGTGGGTCGGCTCCCTCTGGGGTGTCGGGATCATTCGGGATCGGGATCATCTAAATCATTCAGATTTAGACATTGAAGGTTCTGGATAGGGTGCATGGGGGGGAGCACCTACTACTTTCCAGAGGGGGGTCAGCCGCACCGGGCACCCCCATTTTTGGTTCTAGACACTGAGGGACTCTGGTGCAGGAAGGTAGCAGGCTATCTTCTGGGTGTGGGGTGGGCTTCGCCGGGCACCCACCCCCCACTTTTTTTTTGGTCCTCCCACTTGAGAACAGCATAACATTTGAGCAGGCAGTAGCAGGCTCAGGGTCTTTCTCACACGCTGAGCCATGCGGAGTCCGCGGCCTGGAGGAAGAGCCGGCCTTGTCCTGGTCTGGGCTGGGGGTGAGCATTGGGTCCTGTTTGTAGGTGCTGCGCGATCAATACAGAGACCGAGATCACGTCTCGTTTTTCATGTGAATACATTTTTATTTATTTAGCAAATTTACAGTTTTTGATTTAAATTTTTACAAAGGAAATGTTTATTTGCACATCTTTTGTGTGAGGAAAAACACTGTAATTGTGTAATTATCAGACCTCCATTACATTTTTCAACTCCCGCATCCCCTAGCGGCAGCTGGCGCACCCCCCAGGGGTTCTCTGTTTATGTGCTCTCATCATGTATATGAGGTAGGCAGTCACCTTTTAATGGTCTTGCCCAAGGACCAACACTGGATGATGTTATAAGCCCACTATATACATATGCACACTGTATACGGAATAAGGCCGCAGCACTGTTGTACTGATTTTCAAATCTAGGGTTTTTCTTTCCTATTTTCCCAATCATTTTCCTCAAATGTACCTTTCCATGGCCGCCATTTCCAGCGAAATCTCTGAGTACTATCATCTCGCAATGTTTTAGCACTTGCTTCTCATTGGTAGGTTGTTCTGTAACTTGTTCAAATAAGTGCTGTTATTGGTGGAAATTTGACAGCACGCAAACCTTTAAAGAGCCATTTTCACGGGTAAATTTCATAAACACGAAGCCCCATGGTCACTGGATTTTGTGTTGCGTCCTTGGCGGTGACCACGGCCCGTGTAGCTGAAGAGGAATGGCCAGAGAAACGTCCCAATGGCCCATATGGGAAGGGGAGCGTGCCCGCGCCGAACGTCGCGGACAAAGCTCGTGGGACTGGTCACCCCATATGGATATGTGTGAGTAAGAATAAACAGAGCAGTAGTTTGTTAGGCTAGACAATATGAAGGTAAACATTGTGTATTTTTTTGCTAATTTCATTCTAGTATTTTTACATATTGTTAGTAATAAACATGTCATCTGACCTTAAGAAGAATTTGGTGTTGGAGTTGTATATTTAGAGTTTACTGAAAGCTTAAGTTACAGGAAATGGCCGCCATTTGTATTTGAAACAGTCAAAATGCTCAAGCTTCCGTGCTGCCGTTTGAGTCTGCTGCCTGCAACATCCTCCAGCATGACCGGTTTGGCAGTGGGTCAGTAATGGTGTGGTGTGGCATTTCTTTGGGGGGGCTGCACAGCCCTCCATGTGCTCCGCAGAGGTAGTCTGAAATATGAGATCCTCAGACCCACTGTCAGACCATATGCTGGTGCGGCTGGTCGTGGGTTCCCCCTAATGCAAGACAATGCTAGACCTCATGTGGCTGGAGTGTGTCAGCAGTTCCTGCAAGACAAAGGCATCGATGCTATGGACTGACCCACCCTGTTCCCCTGACCTGAATCCGATTGAGCACATCTGGGACCAATGCCACGTTGCACCACAGACTGTCCAGGAGTTGGCAGTCTGGTAGAAACTGGGAGGAGATACCTCAGGAGACCATCTGCCATCTCATCAGGAGCATGCCCAGGCATTGTAGGGAGGTCATACAGGTACATTAAGGCCACATATGCTACTGAGCCTCATTTTGACCTGTTTTAAGGACATTACATCAAAGTTGGATCTGCCTGTAATATGTTTTTCCTTTTTAATAGGTCTGGATTTGGAGTGTGGCTCCAAATCCAGACCTCCATGGGTTAATAACTTTGATTTTTATTGATAAGTTTTGTGTGACTTTGTTGTCAGCACATCCATCCAACCATCTTCTTTCCGCTTATCTGGGGTTGGATTGCGGGGTAGCAGCTTCAGTAGGGAGGCCCAGACGTCCCTCTCCCCAGCCACTTGGGCCAGCTCCTCCAAGGGAATCCCATGGCGTTCGCAGGCCAGCCAAGAAACGTAGTCCCTCCAGCATGTTCTGGGTCTTCCTCTCGGTCTCCTCCCGGTGGGACGTGCCCAGAACACCTGACCAGGGAGGCGTCCATGAGGCACCCTAACCAGATGCCCGAGCCACCTCAACTGGCTCCTCTGGATGTGGAGGAGCAGCGGCTCTACTCTACAGTTATCCTCCCCGGATAACTGAGCTCCTCACCCTATCTCTAAGGGAGAGCCCAGACACACTACGGAGAAAACTCATTTCGGCCACTTGTATCTGGGATCTCGTTCTTTCGGTCATGACCCAAAGCTCATGAGCATAGATGAGGGTAGGAATGTAGATCGACCGGTAAATCGAGAGCTTTGCCTTTTGGCTCAGCTCTCTCTTTATCACAACGGACCGGTACAGCGCCCGCTTCACAGCAGATGCCGCACCAATCCGCCTGTCGATCTCCCGCTCCATCTTACCCTCATTTGTGAACAACACCCCAAGATACTTAAACTCCTCCACTAGGGGCAGCACATCCTCCCCAACCCGGAGAAGGCACTCTACCCTTTTCCGGCTCAAGACCATGGTGTCAGATTTGGAGGCACTGATCCTCATCCCGGCTGCGAACCACTCTAGTGAGAGCTGTAGATCACGCCCTGATGAAACCAATAGAACCACGTCGTCCGCAAATAGCAGAGACGCAATCCTAAGGTCAAAACGGATCCCCTCAACACCTTGGCTGCGCCTAGAAATTCTGTCCATAAAAGTTATGAACAGAATCTGTGATAAAGGGCAACCTTGGCGGAGTCCAACTCTCACTGGAAACGAGTTCGACTTACTGCCAGCAATGCGGACCAGACTCTGACACCGGTCATACAGAGACCTAACAGCCCTTGTTAAAGGACCCGGTATTCCATACTCCCGGAGTACCCCCCACAGGATCCCCCGAGGGACACGGTCGAATGCCTTCTCCAGATCCACAAAGCACATATAGACTGGTTGGGCAAACTCCCGTGCACCCTCCAGGATCCTGCTGAGGGTGTAGAGCTGATCCAGTGTTTCACGGCCAGGACGAAAACCACACTGCTCTTCCTGAATCCGAAATTCGACTATCCGACGGACCCTCCTTTGCAGAACCCCAGAACAGACCTTACCAGGGAGGCTTAAGAGTGTGATTCCTCTGTAGTTGGAACACACCCTCCGGTCCCACTTTTTAAATAGGGGGACCATCACCCATAGTCTGCCAATCCATGGGGAATTGCCCCCGATGTCCACACAATGCATTAACCAACACAGCCCCACAGCATCCAGAGCCTTAAGGTACTCAGGGCGAATCTCATCCACCCCCTGGGCCTTGTCACAGAGGAGCTTTTTAACCACCTTGGCAACCTCAGCACCAGAGATGGGAGAACCCGACCCAGAGTCCTCAGGCTCTGCTTCCTCAATGGAAGACATGTTGGTGGGGTTGTCAGCACATTAAACTATGTAAAGAACAAAGTATTTAATAAGAATATTTCATACACAGACACACCAGGGACAGTCGACTGTGGAATATTTCAGAGCTGGGAATTTCCAGACTGCTTTCACAGGTGGCATTCTACCACAGTATGACTCTGTGAAAGAATAGTTTGCTTTCTGGAGCTTTTTTTTTAACTCCCTTGGGCAAGCAACTGATTGGAACTCCTGATTTCCATTTTTAGGAGGGGTGTGCGAATGAATTTGGCAGTATAATGTTTTTATAGGGGAATGTATTCTGAGTAAGCCACATTGAACTGCTGTTCAGGAGGTCCTTATGTGGTCCAAAATGTGGTCCATGATGCGTTCTGTCTTTGGGAATGGAGCTTGGAAATCTACATTTACAGTTTCCACTTTAGGTTCTTGTGACATTCCCCGTTGGTGCAGCCACAGGGAATATCTCGTTCTCTCTTTTTACATATCTACATTAGATAGTTGTTCAGAAAAAAACAACTGGAATTAAAATTGTATCTAGTTCAGTATGTCAAAGAGTTTTTCAACAATCTGTCACAGTATGAAGTTTTTACATCTGTGCATAAATCTGTGTTCGAGGGCTGTTTTGTGTATTTCATATTACTAAAGTCTTGTATAATTTAATTGCAGAAAACCTTGATTTTCGATTTTTATTAGCTGTAAGACATGATTATTAAAACACTTGAAATAGATCAGTGTGCACAGAATTTACATAATGAATTTCTCTTTTTGGATTGAATGACTGAAATATTTTTTATATTGTCGTTTATGAAAATGCGCTTGTACTATCTGACTTAGGCATAAGGAATGATTGTAGAGCAAAAAATTTCATACACAATATGAACTAGTATTTCTTATAAAAAGTGCAGCATGATCAGAAATTATGAATTTAAATGGCCGTGCTTATTGCAAAATTACACAACTGAATTTCTTTTCTTGATGATTTCCCCTCAGGATCAAGGTTGTTCTCAGGTCACCAGGTCAGTGCTGCTGGTCTCAGAAAGAAATGCTCGCCATGTTGTGGGAGTTCTCCGTTACTTGGAACGAACCGATGCACCACTCCCTCTTGTGCTCCTGTCCTTTGCTGAGGAGATAAATGTGGCCCGTGAAGACCAAAAGACAGATCGACCTTTTTGCAGCTATTTGAAGAGCTTTGGATTCTGCAGGTATGCTTATTCATATCAATCAGGTCAGATAAATATGTTTTCATCTTGGAAAAAAGGTGTTTTACTTAATACCATCACCCAAGTTTCTTTTTATTTAATATTCTTTTTTCTGGGTTTTTACACCACTAGTGGCTCAATTTTCTCAATGTAGGCTGACAGGAGAATCAGGGTTTTAGAAGGGGAGGGGGGGGTAAGACATGTGGTAAAGGACCTCAGACCAGAATCGAACCCGGGTCAGCCTTGTCGAGGACTTGAAGGCCTCCGTATATTTCACCTCTACTCTTTTTTTTTTTCTCTCTCACTTCTTGTTCTTCCTTTACTCTCCCATTGTAATGTCCATATAATTTGAAAGTCTCCCTGCAGGAATCACAATAAAGCTATTTACAAGCATAAATCAAGTGGAGCACTATGGCGAAAGCTGTTTGCTCCACTTGTAAAAGCAAAATCTGTCGAGCTCTATCTGGCATTGAGACATCAATTCCTATTGCCACATTGCTAGACAGGACACTGGGGGAAAAAAAAAAAAAAAGAAGGCCTCCGTATATGGGTCCTGCTCACTACCCCAGCACTGTTGAAGCAACTGATGCAGACCTGTGAACTCAAGAGGCCTCTTACTTAGGACATTCATTATAGTCTTATGAAGAGGATGCTCTGAGGGTTGTCCATTATGGTTTTCCTTTTTATGACTGCAGAGGAGAAAACAGTCTGCACAACAGACTCATAGAAGATAAGCAGTGTTCTGTTGCAAATATTGAAGGATCTTAAATGCTTTCTCAAGAAATTCAATTTTCTTTAACTTTTCTGCACATGGCATCAGTGTTACATCTCAATTCCAGCCTGTTGAACAGGTGAACATTTATATTTATACTAATCTTTTCCCATAATGGAAATGGTTTTTGACATATTCCTGGATCTCTGAAAATACATCCTGGTTTCATCCTTAAGTTATTTTTGAAACTGGCTTCTAAGGACTGAACTGGCTATATTCCTCAAGTCTTATGTGTATAAATAACAGTTTTGATTGGCTGATTTAACTTAATAAAAGAAGAAATAGGAACATGTCTGAGCAATATTTAAGGATAGATGTTTTCTTAACTGGTTTGAAGACCTTTTCATCAGCATTCCAGGATTTTTTGAATTTTGGATGAGGAACGGCTGCAGCAACTAGTTCTGGGTCAGACATAATTTCCCCAAATCGTTTCCTCAATCCATCTCTCAGTGCATCAATCCGTGGCTTGCAGAATCTCAACGACGCTCTGGTTTTATCAAGCTTGAAGATGAGGGTGTTGATTGTAGGGAGTAGTGATCCAATCTGAATGTTGGACTCTACCTGAAGTATGTTTATTGCCTTTGTAACTGGACCCATGATGT